>JAESUZ010003912.1:0-279503 GCA_017311185.1 Proteles cristata cristata | reverse complement strand
ACATAAAATGTTAAAAAATGAACAAGGAGAGTCCCATAGAGTGTTGGACACTGGCGCTGCAGTGTTGTATAAACTGTGGAGAACTGTGTGGGACCATATTAAGCTGTAGTGACTAACAGTCCAGAGACAAAAATGACCACAATAGCTGTATTTGTCTCGTTAAGTAATTATAGCAATCCGCTGATTGGCTTATTTTACTAAATGTGACTAGCCTTTGTCTTTTTTTTTTTTTTTTTTTTTTAATTTTAACTTTATTTTAGAGAGAGAGAGAGAGCACAAGTCCGGGAGAGGGTCAGAGAGAGAATCTTAAGCATGCTCTACATTGAGCATGGAGCTTGATCTCATGACCCAGGGATCATGACCTGAGTTGAAATCAGGAGTTGGACACCCAACCGACAGAGCCACCCAGGCGCCCCAAAGCCCATTGTCTTTTTAATGTGAACAATATGTATAATGAATTGGGTGCTCCATTCATATAATGAATGGTCTTGCTAGCATTAACATTAAGAATAAAATACAGATTAATAAGGCTCCTTAATAACCATATACCAATAACTGATCTCTAACAGATCATCTATACTCATCATTTAAAAGAGTAGTGATTTATGGCAGAAGGCAGCTTTCAGAACTCTAAAAAGTAACCTAGTCCTGTAGGATATGGCTGCATGTACTCTTGTCTTGCATTTCCCATAGCTCCACATACAGGTTTTTTTTAAACTTAGTTTTGACACTTCTACCAAATAGCATCATTATCCTGAATTTTCCCTTCTAGTGGAAAAAATAGAAGTGAGTATATGCTTCATAATAGGCCTTCATTGATACCCACTATGTGTAAAGCACTGTGCAAACAGTCATGAAGTGGTACAGTGATGTGTCCTTCATTTTATTAAGAGTTGGAAGTCTTATTAACTTTTATTAATAATTTTAAAATATATACATAATTCATGTTTCTAGATGTTTTGGATGGTAAACAACTGTTTGGCTTTATCTAAAAGAAAGAATTGCCCCAAATGGAGTGATATGTGCAGTGTAGGAAAATTGCCCTCGATGTTTTATTTCTTGAAGGGGATAGTGGTTAAATGGTCATTCATTTTATAATACTTTGTTAAACTATTCATATATACATATGGATAGTTTATATTTTATATAATAACTATAATATAATATAATATAACGTAACTTATGATGAAAAAGGAATGGGGGGAGAAGATTTTTCCAACCTGAGAATATCTCCGAGAGCACTGCCTGAAATTCCATTCTGATCAATTAAGTATTTTAGTTAATATTTGGCTTCCCCTTTTCCTCTTTAAAATGGAGCTGTTGGGGTGCCTGCGTTGCTCAGTTGGTTAAGCATCTGACTCTTGATCAGCTCGGGTCATGATTTTATGTTCATGAATTTGCGCACTCCACAATACCCCGAGTCGGGCTCTGCGCTCAGAGCAGAGAGCCTGCATGGAATTCCGTCTCTCTCTGCCCCTCACATTCTGGCATATGTGCATGCTCGCTCTCTCTCTCTCTCTTTCCATAAACATTAAAAAGTTTTTTAATGGAATAGAACAATTGCATGGCCAGTAATACATAGAATACATGGAACACTAGCCTTTTAGTGTGATGGGTTTGTCAGCTCACCTCTTCTCTGTAGCCCAAGCATCTGAGCTAATATAGATGGGATGATTCTGAAAGGTGATATGACAAGGGGAGGAGAAGCTTGGGAAAGAAAGACAGTAGTGCACGTCAACAACAAGAACCTCAATAAGATCTAATCTATCTTTCTCACCTTTGTAGATTTTAGTAACGAACACAACCTAGCTTTACTGAATTGCCTAACTTTCTTCTCAAATGGCAGTATGACAACATATTACTAATTTGATCTAATTAATTAAAATACAGTGTTCTAAAAGTTTAATTATTTTTTTTAAGTGCACCTTTAGCAACATAAAGAAAGCTAATAATTCTTGCCGAATCAGGGCTTTTTAAAGAATGCTACATCCACAAATAGAAAAGAGAAATTTATAGTTAGCATATGAATGTCTTATGGGGAGATCCTTCAGAAGTGCTCCAAGTAGGTTAATGCTTATAAGCAGCATTAGCCTATAGTCTGTAAGTAGCCTGTAGTGTTTTCCTCATGAGGCTTTGAGCCTCAGGCTTGTCCAGCTCACATAGTTATAGAGAAAGAGAACGCATATATACAGGTTTTTAGTTAGTAGTCAGTCCACTGTTTCTGAATATAAAAGGAACCATGAATTAAATTGTATTACTGCTAATACCTTATTTATTTATGCTGTGTATATGAGAGTCATATGACTGTTAGTAAAATAGTCTTGACAGTCACAAAATTTATTTTGAAGAAGCCTTGCTAAACAGTTTCTGAATGTCTGAGAGACAGCATGTTATGTGATCTTTTTTTCCCTGAAATTCTTTTGGGAAAACATCCATGTTGTGTTTCATCCCAGAAATTACTTGGATAGTGTAGATAACCAGATATTGATTTGTTAATAAAGTATATACACATACATAGTTTGAAATTTAGCTATTTGAAAGTATTTCTGGATTTGTCTACCTGTTTATTAATTTTTCAGAAGATTCAGGTAGGGGCATCCACGTAGCTCAGTCAGTTAAGCATCTGACTTCAGCTCAGGTCATGATCTAGCATTTTGTGAGTTTGAGCCCCACGTTGGGGCTTGCTGCTGTCAGAACAGAGGCTGCTTTGGATGCTCTGTTTCTCCCTCTCTGCCCCTCCCCTGCCCACGAGTGCGCTTCCCCCGGCCCCCAAAATAAATAAACATTAGAAAAAAAAGATTCAAATAGAAACAGGGGAACAATGTGATAAGCACCTTCACTCGCCTGAGGTGATTGGTTTTTAGACTAAGAAAAAACTAGTCAGTCTAAAGAGATGAGAAGTAGAACAAACTGGAGCTTATTCTTAGGCTAGTCACCCAGGACTTTGTTTAACATGATGTTCACCTTTACTTAGTGTCGCTTCCACTCGGGTATTGACACTGGGTATTGGACTCTCTGCTGTGTTCTCTCTCCCCTTCCCCCCTACCCCGCGCCCCAGCCTAGGATACAGCCCTAGGTACGCGAAGGTCCCTTCATTTATGTTACAAATTAGGAATACCCACTGAAAACAGGACCACACTTTTTAAAAGTTTATTAGGAACAATTAAAATACCAATGTTGGTGCACACCTACTGTCTAGAGCACAAATGAACCAATCTCTCTTGCCACTGCCCCAGGGCCACACCACATGGAGTTCACATTTGAGAAGCAGCTCCATCTCAAATCTGTGCCTGCAACTCAGGGAGTCTGCCCTTGAGATTTTTATTAATGGCCATGGCAAAATAGACCACGAGCAGCCGCTGCCGATGTCTGATCGTACATGGGGTGATTCAGGGGAATCACCTGGTTTTGTCCCATTTGTCATATCTGGTGAAATTTTCTGTGGGCTCCAAACTTACTTTCTAATGCGTGGATTCTGAATGTTGCACCAACAGGAACTTACTTTTAGTGCTTTTAATATATATCTTCAGTCTTACCTTTCCATTTCAGAATTCCAAAATAGGAACAAAATTCAGATATTGAATCCATGTCAGATTCTTTATAATGATAGTTTTTGGAGCTCTTAGTTGAAACCACTGTTTCCTGTGTCCAAGGTTTATTCATTAATGTTTATTTTTCCTGATGAGTAGTCAGACGTGCCTCCAACTGCTCTAAAGAGTCTGTCTCTCCCAGTGGACCCTTCTTGAACTGTTTGAGGGTGGGTGCAGGTGGCACATGGAAACCACATGGTGGTTTAGGGCTAATGTCTGGCACTAGACTGCTGAGCTTCAAAGCTGGTCCCACCATTCATGAGCTGTGGGACCGTGGGAATGGCCTGTTTTTCTTATCTTTAAAAATGGGGATAACATTAACCTTTTAGGATTATTTTGAAGATTATATGAGTAAATAGACATGAAGTGCTTGGGGTAGCACTTGATACATAGGGCTCAATAAATATTAGCTCTTAATAAGCATTATATCCTCACTTCTTGACTCAAAAACTGTCCGTGGTTAGGGGTGATTACTCTTAGGATCAAAGAACTTGTGCTCTGGACATACTTCTGCAAGATGCTGCTCTGAAGAAGACATATCTGCATGCCACCTAAAGCTAATTGAACAAGGACTTTGGCGGTCCCCTTGCTGCTTTCTCTTGCACTTCCCAGAATGAGGTGCACGCCCTTGAAAAGAGTCATCATCACTGCCCATGTGGCACAACCCCTGCAGACTATCAGCCTCTGTTCAGAGAATGGGATCGAGACTTCTGCAAGGCCCGAGACACTTCACTTACCCTTTATTTGGATCATGAATTCCAACATTGTGTCTGCTGGGGGCTCCCTCTGCTGGTACATCTAGCCTGTGTGCAAATATGTGGAATAGTAGCTTTTAGACAGTCAGCTTAAGACTTTTAGGGATGTTTGCATTAAAAAAGACCTTTGAAAACTTTTTTTTTCCATGTGAGTGATAGAAATCACATCGATATTACTCTTTTTTGCCTTTTGCATTATAGATTGGAATGTTTTTGGTTTGATTTAGAATGGGGACTGTCATGGCATGCCAAAAAACAGTATTTTTTTTTCACAACGTAGTTATCAGGGACTGGTTAGTAGGTTTTATATACCAGTATATAGTGCTAAATATCTTAGGGGCGCCTGGGTGGCTCAGTCAGTTGAGTGTCTGACTTTGGCTCAGGTCATGATCTCACAGCTCATGGGTTTGAGCCCCACGTTGGGCTCTGTGCTGACAGCTAGCTCAGAGCCTGGAGCCTGTTTCAGATTCTGTATCTCCCTCCTCTGCTCATGCTCTCTCTCCCTATCAGAAATAAATAAAACACACACAAAAAAACACCTAAATATCTTAGAATCCTATTTTGACAGTCTAAAGAATATTCATCAAGTGAGGACTTAGTTAACTCTTAAAATTTCAAAATGGCCCATTTATGGTGGTATCATGTCCTAGACTCTCTTGAACAATGTTATGTATTGAAGGCTTAGTACATGTCAGAAAATAGTACCTCAGATTTATTGGGTGATACATTATTTATTTAGAATTATAATTTATCAGTAAAATGCTCATGATGTACCTGAAGTTGGATTTTAAAATAACTTTTTGTTGCCTTTGTGTTTTTCTCACCACTGTCTCTTTTCTTCCATCTTTCCTTACCCCTCTTTGCTACTAGGATCAAACAGCATAAGTCGAGTAACAGCAAACATGGAAAATGGAGAAAATGAAGGAACAACTAAAATTACTGCACCTTCACCAATAAAAAGGTCAGTTTACCAAAAGAACATATTACTGTGTGCTGTCACAAAAACGCTTTTTCCTGTTGGCAAGGTTAAGAATCTTTTTACTTTGACAGTTGATACTTTTGATCAAAATGGTCTGTGAGCCAAAGTATACTTGAAAAATGCCAGTAGAATAGAAACATCAGGACCTGCCTCTCTCACGTGAAGGAAATGTTCCTGCTGGAATGGTGAACTCACTATCTATGGTCTGCATTCTCTGCTGCCCAGGGAAAATTCCATGTGCTTTTTAAAATAGCATGATATAATGGACTTACTCAGAGGGACCTGTGAAATAAAGTAGACGATATTCATGTTTAATGTGCTGTGTTCATTACCGTGGTGCACTGAGCTGTGGCCCTGGAAAGAGGGTTTATAGCATTTAGAGGCACAGGGCTTCAGAAGTCAGTGATTGCATATGTATGAAGAGTTGTCATGGTCCTCTGCATCAATTTTCCCAGCAGCAATCCCCAGCAGAAAGACTTTCTCTCAATATATTACATGGATTGTTTCCATGAAAGATCAGCCTGTTCTCTGTTAAGATGCTGTTTCAGCGTCAGTTTTTCCTATCTCCAATTATGTTCATGGACCAGCATTTGAGAAATACAATGAGTGGCTTTCATCAGCTCACTTTGTCTATAGAGATAGCTTCCTACATCATGGAGAAGTCCAAGCAGTCATAAATACGTGACCTTAACAGGCTTCTTTGATCATCTTCTCCATTTTTTGTTAGTAAATAATGGTGTCTTCATGCAGCTAGATTGTGGCTACGTGGAGGAATACAGTTTATAATTTCCTAGAGAAATAACTCTAAGATATGAGGATTCTCAGAGTTATGGTGTTTTCCCCAGGGTTTTGCTTACAGTTTCTTTTGTTTAGTTCCAGGATACTCCCTTTATACATTCTTTTTGGAATGACAGGTTCTTTGCCTTTGCATAGAGTAGAGTTGACCGTGTTTGCCTAGTCAGCTTCATAGCTGTGACTAAAGCGTCCACTTAATCTATATGTACAAGGTATGCTTATGGCAGGTCCAACATAAGAACAGTAATCTGGCATGAAATTCAGATCCCAAGCCTTTTTAGAATGTACAGAAGGAGCTCAGTCCCCTTTACAACTACATTCTTGCCATTAGGACTGATACCTGAAGGGCTGCCAGATTTTCCCACTCAGTCTTCAGACAAGAAGTGGCTTATGGAGTGAATGCAATTAATTAGCCACCCAGGACTTCATTATTCTTTAACTTTCGCCTGCAAGCCCATTTGCCCTTTCATCTCCCAAGTGAATTTCTCAATCTCCCTTTGTTCTTTTTGCTTTTTCTTTCTGATTTACTAAACACACATACTTTCTACTGTTGTGTTACGTGTCTACCATATTTATTACTTCTCCTCATTTGAAAAGTAAGATTTTACCTTGGGCATTTGATCTTCAAAAGATGATTTAATTTTGATCAAAATAATATATTGGTCAAAAATAAAACCTACATACTATATGCTAATGCAATGAGTTAAATACCTTGTCAAATCTATAATTTTTTAGGCCTTTTTTTAAACTTTATTTATTTTGAGAGAGAGGGGGAGGGAGTGTGCACATGAGTGGGGGGGGGGCAGAGAGAGAGAGAGAGCACTATCAGAGGAGGAGCAGACAGAGAGAATCCTAAGCAAATCCACAATGTTAGCGCAGAGCTGGTTGCAGGGCTCGAACTCTTGAACCATGAAATCATGACCTGAGCCGAAATCAAGAGTCAGAAACTTGACTGATCTACCCAGGTGCCCCAGGCTTATATGAATTCTCTGTGAGTATAGTATGCTAGGATACAAGTTTAATTTCCTTTTTTGAAATGACTTTGTCATTTGTTGCTTTCTCTTCTTTGTTGGCTCTTACAAAAAACCCTGCTGTGACTGTATTCAAAGACACTTATATAGAGGATTCCTCAAAAAGCCAGGGTTAAATGTGAATTGGGAGTTAAGCAGTTCTATCTTTTTCTGAGGCTGATATTCCTGGGAAGTGAGAGGTAATACTCTCCCTCCCCCACTGGTGGCCCAAGGCTTTTCTCTCTGTCTGCCCATGTGTGTCTAAAACAGTTTGTTTGGATTGAATAACAACTCAGTTATATTTACATTCTTAGGGCAGAAAGATGATACTAGGTCAGGAAACAGCATTTATGTGTCATTC
Organism: Proteles cristata cristata; assembly: GCA_017311185.1. Taxonomy (NCBI): domain Eukaryota; kingdom Metazoa; phylum Chordata; class Mammalia; order Carnivora; family Hyaenidae; genus Proteles; species Proteles cristata. The sequence continues at coordinate 272,013 of JAESUZ010003912.1, read as the reverse complement.
TGGTTTGGAAGGAGGAAGCCAAGATATGTTGGAAGCTGGGGACTGGGAAAGGTCAATTTGGGTAGACTGAGCCTGTCCTGAGCTGATCCACCTGCACAGATTTAGACCCAAGTCCAGAGCTGAAAAGAGGGAGTAAGCCCCATGAGCCCCAAAACCCCAGTTTTCCTTCGTTTTGAGCTTTATTCTTTTCTTACCTTAACACTTGCCCTAGCTTCCTGTCCTTCAGGTAGACTCTCTTCAAAGTTTCGTAACAGTGTATGACCTGGATTTTGTTGACTTAAAACAGTAATACTAGAAAAAAAGGTGGAAGGGAGACCCAAAAGTACTTGCTAGAGACATGAAATTTTTTTAGGCTGCCACTTCATATTCTTTTTGAAAAAAAATTTTTTAATGTTTGTTTATTTTTGAAAGAGAGAGAGAGAGAGGGAGGGAGGGAACAAGCACAAGACGGGAGGGCAGAGAGGCAGAGAGGGAGACACAGAATCTGAGGCAGGCTCCAGTCTCTGGGTTTTCAACACAGAGCCTGATTCAGGGCTTGAACTCCTGAACGACGAGATCATGACCTGACCCAAATTTGGTTGCTTAACTGACTGAGCCACCCAGGCACCCCATTTTTGGAATGAGTCACGAGTATAAATAAAAACATTATAGGGGTGCCTGGGTGGCTCAGTTGGTTAAGCGGCCAACGTCAGCTCAGGTCATGATCTCATGGTTTGTGGGTTCCAGCCCCGCATCTGGCTTTGTGCTGACAGCTCAAAGCCTGGAGCCTGCTACAGATTCTGTGTATCCCTCTCTCTCTATCCTTCCCTCACTTGCACGCTGTCTCTTTCAGTCTCTCTCCCTCAAAAATAAACATTTAAAAATTTTAAGAGACCACATTTTAAAACATTTGGTAAACAATTTCACTGAAGAAATATGTAAGTTGATTCCCATTTATTCTCTAGTTAATTTATTTTCCTTTTTTTTTTAAATTAAAGCTTTAAGAAAGCAAAGAATGAGAACAGCCCTGACACCCAAAGAAATAAATCTCATGCACCATGGGAAGAAAATGGCCCCCAGAGGTAAAGAGAATCATTGTTTTTCTAAAGGAGAAGAGTGGAAGCGGGATTAGCAATTGCAGCTCATTAAATAAGGGAATCCAACTGCTTTGTGGTTGGGTATTACTAGCTGTGGACAAGATAGTCAGATTCGTAAATCAGCATGACCAATAACTTCCAAAGTAGAAATCAACAGGATGTATTCTAATGTGAAACTTTCTTCTGGAAAGATAGGAGGGAAAGCAGTGTGTATTAAGAAGCTGCTTAAAAGATTGTTATGATGGTTTAGAATAAGAGAATGTATTTCTGAACTCCAAATGATATATTAATGATAATTCCCCCTCTTTCATTTGTATTTTATGTATTTTATTTTATTTTTTATTTTATTGTATTTTATTTTTTATTGTATTTTATTTATTTTGAGAGCACATGTGAGAGTAGAGGAGGAGCAAAGAGAGCAAGAGCAAGAGCGAGAGAGAGAAAATCCCAGGCAGGCCCTTTGCTGTCAGTGTGCTGTTAGCCCAGAAGCCAACTTGGGGCTAGAACCCAAGAATCCTGAGATCATTACCTCATCCGAAATCAAGATTCTGATGCATAACCAACTGAGCCACGCAGGTGCCCCAAATAACCCCTACTTTATAGTTCTTATAAAAACTTTAATTGAAAACTATTTGAGGAGTAATGATTCTAGACGGACTTTATTCATTAAAATATCCATATATTAGTTTCTTTCTACTCACAACTACTAAACCAGCAGCAGACCTTCATTATAACTTAATGGCTTTATAGTCATGGTGATTCCAAATATGATGACCCAGGGGTTCACATTCTAACTCTGCCATTTCCTAGCTACTTTACTTGAGCCACTCAATTAAAAATTCCATATTTCCATTTTCTTTTCTATTAAATAGGTCTAATAATTGTACCTCAGTGCCTAGGGTTGTTAAGAAGATTAGTTAGGATAATAAATATAAAACTTTTAGCTCAGTCAGCACCTGACATATGTTAAGTTTGTCATTAATGCAAATTGTTATTATTCCCATCATTTGTTCACTCTTAGCTATCAAAGACCAGTGGAACAAATCCATTCCTGCATGATCATGCTTTATGGTTTGACTTGCCAGATATTATCTCTCTCTTTTTTAAATTTTTTATCTGTTTGTTTTTAAATGTGTATTTATTTTGAGAGAGAAAGTGAGAGAGAGAGAGAGAGAGAGCAGGGGAGAGGCAGAGAGAGAGGGAGAGAGAGAATCCCGAGCAGGCTCTGTTCTGTCAGCAAATAGCCTGAGGGGGGCTCGAACTCATGGCTGTAAGATCATGACCTGAGCCAAAGTCAGAACTTCACCGACTGAGCCACCCAGGTGGCTCACCTCTCTTTTCTTTGAATAAGTCTTGTCAGCAAAGAGAGCTGGGGGCTCATGATCCAGTGTTCCCCTAGAGTATGAATAATGGTGTCGATCTGCGCTGGGGTGTGTGCTTCTCCAAGCCTTCTTGGAGCACTGTTGACCATTCCTCTCCCACTCCAGTGGACTCTACAACTCTCCCGGTGACCGCACGAAGTCCCCCAAGTTCCCCTCCACACGCCGCCGAAACCCCTCATGTGGAAGCGATGATTCTGTACAGCCAACAAGGAGGAGGTGAGCTGAACATAGCCCCTCAGTTTTAGTTTTCAACAGAAACTCTGGGTCCCAGTTACATTTTTACCACGTTATTCTCATAATATGATGGTCTCCCTGGGACAACAGAAAGTTTATGTTTTATTGAGATACAACAAGCTAGGGATCCTGAAACATTTCTCTTTAAACAGCCAGAGTTTCAGAGAATAAGTTCATAAAGTCCTGATAAGAGCCTGATACAGAATCGCATTTCCGTATTGCGATTAAGACTGGTGAGTTAAAAAATATATGTTATGTATATATTTTAACAACATATATGGTATGTATAAATATGTAATATATATAATACATACTAATGATACATTTTTATACATAAAAGATGCTAAATGCTCTGGCCTGGGAGGACACAATTACATTTATTGGTAAATCTTAGCTGAGGCTTAGTGCTCTGTTCTCCAGGCTGATGTTGTTGCATAAATTTGAAAGAAGCCCCTTTCAAAACACAGAGAAAATGAATCCTGTTACATTTTACCCAGCAGGTCTGGTTGTTTTGGTGATTACATTTGTGTGTACTTAATTTAAAAAAAGAAAGTCCATATCTGAAAGTTTTGGACTCTCAGAAAAGCAGCCTGGGCAATGTATCAGGTCTGAGAGAAGACCCAGAAATGACTAACCAGTGAAATTCACTCCATTCCTACACCACAGAGACTGTTTTTCACGTTGAGTGCCTGCATACTGGTATTTTATAGGTGACTTTTATGGGAAGTTCAGATCATGTTCCCAGGTAACCATCATGATCACCGTGGATCTGGAAAACAGAAGACCTTCTTTCTTCTGTGCCCTTGTTAATACTTGCTGGTCCCTCTCTGTTTGATTTCCTTCCTCTTCTGTCTGTTTCCCAGTCTTGTTCCCCAGCTTTCTCAAACCAGGTCCAGCTTCACTGAAATCTTTAGATGGTTAAGGAGACAAAGGTCAACAACACTTTCACTTACTAGGTAGGAAAGGCAGAGCTAAATTGTGACCACCACTGACTAGACAGAATAAAGGAATAATAGTTGACATTTATCATGTTCCAAGTACTGAGCAAAATTGCTTGCTACTTATTATCTGATCCTTATAATAACCCTATAGATCGGGCATATGTATTACTCAGGCACTAGGCATTTCCAGCAGAGAGGGATTAATGTGGGGAATTGCACACAAGTATGAGTAGCATTGAAGGAACAAAGGCAGGGAGGGTGCACCCCTGAGATCTGGATGCTGTTACTGCCTCTGGGCTGACAGCATGAGAGTGGGGGTATTACTTGGGGATCAAAAGCAGTTTCCACGTTTGAGCTGGCCTTCGTGAATCCCGGCGCTGCTGACACTGCCGTGGGCACCACCACTGTAGCAACTGCTGTTGCTGTCCCTGCTGGAGGCACCACCGCTGTAGCTAACTCTGTGGGGCTCCGGCTGTGCGGAGTGCAAGTTGAATGCACACGGGTGTCAGGAGCACACCTGCCTTCATCTCACCTGGGCGCCTCTCTAAGTGGAACCCAGCTGGCAAAGGAGTCTGGGAAAATGTAGTTTTCAGGCTTCTAGTCTTGACAAAATGGGAGATTATTAATGGGTTGGGGTGGGGCTGAGTACCAGTGGAAAATACCTGGCCTAGAGGAGAAAATGGAGGCTATGGGCAGATAAGGTAACTGTCCTTTGTGACACACCTGGGTTTGGATCCAGATCTGTGCCTCTGAAAAAGGCAGGGATGTTAATCATTATTTAAATAAAGCAGGAGGAAAGATTCCCCTATTAAGGATCAGTTCAACATGGACAACATTTAAAACCAAGGCAATTCCACTGGGAAATACTTCTGAGCGTCTGTGCATGTTGAGAGGGTGTGGGTAGTAGGAATCACTAAATATATTAAGAATCTGGCACTGCATGATTATTGTTAATAGACAGCTTTTTATAGTTTTTCATCCTTAATTACTAGTGTACTTTGACAGCATTCCCTATATGGAATAATTGAACATGTTGAGCAGATGGTCATTTTGATTTTAATATACTTGGAAATGAATTTATCAAGTTTTGCTAAAATATACCAAAATTTACATTATTTTTTTCCCCCAAACTAATTGCTTGAAATAGTTTGGAGTATTTGCATTCTGAAATCTAGACTTAATGACTTCTGTAGAAAGATACGTTTTTTGTTGCTTCCTGTGAAGTACAAATAAGTAATTGTGGTGAGTGGCTTCAGGGTCCTTTCTTTGACACAGTCCAGGGGAAAGGCTTTTTTGATTTATAGGGAAGAGAATCTTGTTGTCCCAGAGGCCATGGAGACTTCTGTCCAGTTATGTGTATCACTCGAAAGGTCTTTTACTGGACATATGTGTTTTGAGACTAGCCATTGCTACGTGTTGGCAAAGAAGAGCTAAAGCTCATTCTTTGTTTCGTTCCACTGTGAATGCCCTCTGAATGTCCCTGTCCTTGTCAGTCTTTTTTTTATCTTCACAGAGATTTACCTTGCCCCTGGGCAGAAATCCTTACATAGCTAGAGTAACTCTGACATTTAAAATTGAGATTTGTGAAAAGCATAGAAGAATCTCAAGGACTTAAAATTAATAATGGGATTCTATTATTCTGTTTTGTAATGGATGCCAGGATAACATGTTTTGGAAAAGATAGCAAAATTTTATATTTTGCCAGTTGTTTGTCATTAGATGAGTACATCTGTCAAATTCTGGCTGAGGTTAGAATACTGATCCTTAACCTTCTTGGGTGACAGAACTCTGAGAATCTAATGAAATGTTGGATCATTCCTTAGGGGGAAAATTACATAATTAAATATACATACACACTTTCATGTAATTTTCTTGGTTCACGGAGACCCTGAAGCCTGCTTTAAATGTTCCTGTTCTAGGGGCGCCTGGGTGGCTTAGTCGGTTAAGCGTCCGACTTTCGCTTAGGTCATGATCTCGCGGTTCGTGGGTTCGAGCCCCGCGTCGGGCTCTGTGCTGACTGCCAGCTCAGAGCCTGGAGCCTGTTTCAGTCTGTGACCCCCTCTCTTTCTGACCCTCCCCTGCTCACGCTGTCTCTCTCTCTCTCCTAAAAATAAAACATTAAAAAAAAAAAAAATTTTAAATGTTCCTGTTCTAGTAAAAGAAAGCCAGCCTACTTTCTGACAGTACAGTTTTCACCCCTATGCATCTTTACACTCAGAAATGTTTACTGAGTGCCTACTTTATGCAGGCACTGTGTAAAATATCACCAGAGAAAGTCCCTGCCCTTTGGGAGTTTACAGTTTGTTGAGGAAGAAATATGTGAATCATATAAATGCATGTGCACTGAGGACATTTATATATTCTTTTTTTTGTTTGTTTGTTTGTTTCATTTATTTCTAGGAGAGAGAGAGAGAGACAACGTGAGCAGGGGAGGGTCAGAGAGAGAGGAAGTCACAGACTGAAACAGGCTCCAGGCTCTGAGCTGGCAGTCAACACAGAGCCCGAAGCAGGGCTCAAACCCACGAACCGCGAGATCATGACCTAAGCGAAAGTCGGACGCCTAACCAACCAAGCCACCCGGGCGCCCCAACATTTATATATTTTTGAGGGAGAGTTATGTGGTGCTTAGGGAACTTTTAAAAAGTTTGTATTGAAACCTAACATGCATATGGAAAAGTACATGTGTCCCAAGAATAACCACTTGATAACTTTTACCATCCAAATACTGTGTAACCAAAACTATTAGGGGAAGTTTTGTTGAGTTACTGAGTTAAGGAGCCAGGTAAAGGTACCCAGAGGATGGATGCTTCAACCAGAATCTGAGACAAGAACAGGCAAAGAGAGGTGGAGGAGATGGCAAGCTCAGAAGCTTTGGAAGCCTCTGGGAAAGAGTGGAGAACATTCATGAGAAGGAGAACAGGCTGCTAGTGTTGCTCAAGCATAGAGAGTGAAGAGAAACGTGTTAGAAATGAATCCAAAGAGAAGCACCTTCTAGGACACCTGAGCCTTGTTGAGGATTTGGGTTGTTAGACCAGTAGGTTTTTGAAGGAGGTTATAACAAGATCACATCAGTATTGTGTGAAGATGAGCCTTCCTGTCCTATGGAGAAAAGGTAGAAGAGGCAGTAGTGAAAAGAGAGAGCCTGGCAGCAAGCCACTGTGCAAGCGAGCCCTGGCAAAGGCTGATGGGAGCTTGGGCCAAGGTGGTGATGGGAAGATTTAAGGAAGTGGGTGGCTTTGAGACCCATTGGGAGGTAAAATCAGTAGGGCTGGGAGGATCGATATGTGGGGCAAAGGAGTGATAAATGTCATGAATGAAATTCAGACTTAAAGTGTGATGCACTGAACTAACAGCCACTGGGATATTACAGGCTTAAAAGGGACAACTGTGAGTTTGGTTTTTAATAATGTAGAATTTCTGATATTTCTGAGAAGTTCAAGTGAAGGATTCACATGGGTCATTGAGTAGAAGTTGAGATAGATTGATTGGCTATTGGCTAAAATATAATGTAAATTGAAATATGAAACAGAAACAAGGTTGTCTAGATAGATATTATGGATAGAATGCAAAGACCAAACCAATGATAGAGCTGAGGGAAACTCCAGCATTTATTTGGCTTAGTTGAAGAGAGTTACCTTCAAAGGAAATTACTTTCAGAGAAAAAAGAAAAATTGTGGCCATAGGAAAAGTCAAAAGAGTGAAAATCTGCTTACTAAAAAGGTCCCTTCCCTCTTGATTCCCAGAATGCTAGATGCCAGGTTTGTAACTCCTAAGCTTTATACCGGAGACTCTCACTGTAAGAAAGACAGATACAAGAGAAAAGACCTACAGATACCAACTTTCAAAGGATCCTGCAGTGAAATGGTTGAGATTGCCCACATTACTTTGCTCTACCCTGCAGTGAAGCCATCAGTTAGCATGCTCTGCACTGTACAGAGGGTTCCAGTCTTTTTAGTGCCTAATTCTTAAATATGAGGAAGAAGCCATCATCACTTGGCATTTGAGGATTGCTTCTGTTTGGCAAGACAGAGAGACACAGTGAGGAGCCTTTGTATGTACTCACAGGAAATAGAGATGATTTAAGAAAGAAAAATGTCTTAGAAGTATAATTAGCTTTGGGGCGCCTGGGTGGCTTAGTCGGTTAAGCGTCCGACTTTCGCTTGGGTCATGATCTCGCGGTTCGTGGGTTCGAGCCCCGCGTCGGGCTCTGTGCGGACTGCCAGCTCAGAGCTTGGAGCCTGTTTCAGCCTGTGACTCCTCTCTCTGACCCTCCCCTGCTCACACTGCTCTCTCTCTCCTAAAATAAATAAAAAAAAAAAACATTAAAAAAAAAAAAGAAGTATAATTAGCTTTAGAAAAAAGAAAATTTTGATATCAGAAGAAAAGAACAAGTGGGAATTCTTAGACTTCAAATTCCTTTATGATAATCAATAGAAGGTTTGGCAGGTAAAGTTAAGGAAATCATCCACAGAGAAGAACAAAAACAAAACAGATATGTGGAAATAAGGATAAAACTGATCAACTTTGGATATCAAATATTTAACTAATGAAATTTCTCAGAAAAAAAAAAAAAAGCCAGGAGAGGAAACTATTAAAAAAGTAGTATAAGAAAGTATCCCACTGGACAGCAACATGCAGAAGAATGAAACTAGATCCCTTTCTCACACCATACACAAAAATAAACTCAAAATGGATAAAGGACCTGAATGTGAGACAGGAAACCATCAAAACCCTAAAAGAGAAAGCAGGAAACAACCTCCTTGACCTCAACTGTTGCAATTTCTTACTTGACATATCCCCAAAGGCAAGCGAATCAAGAGCAAAAATGAACTATTGGGACCTCATCAAGATAAAAATCTTCTGCAAGGCAAGGGAAACAATCCATAAAACTAATAGGCAACCGATGGAATGGGAAAAGATAGTTGCAAATGACATATCAGATACAGGGCTAGTATCCAAAATCTATAAGGAACTCACCAAACTCCACACCCGAAAAACAAATAATCCAGTGAAGAAATGGGCAGAAGACATGAACAGACCCTTCTCCAAAAAGGGCATCCAGATGGCCAAGACACATGTAACAATGCTCAGCGTCCCTCATCATCAGGGAAATGCAGATCAAAACCACACTGAGATAAACCACATCTTCTTGATCCATTCATCTGGCCATGTGTAGCCACATGGATGGACCTTGAGGGTGTTATGCTGAGCGAAATAAGTCAGGCAGAGAAAGACAAATATCATATGTGTGCACGTATAGGAGGATTAGGAGGAGCTTAACAGAGGACCAAGGGGGAGAAGAAGGGCGGAAATGGTGGGGGAACGGGGGAGAGGCAAACCATGAGAGACTCTTGAATGCTGACAAAAACTGAGGACTGGTGGATGTGGGGGAGGAGGGGTGGGCATGGAGGAGGGCACTTGTGGGGATGAGCACTGGGTGTTATGTGGAAACTAATTTGACAATAAACTATTTGTAAAAAAAAAAAACCACACTGAGATACTACCTCACGCTGGTCAGAGTGGCTAAAATGAACAAATCGGGAGACTCTAGATGCTGGCAAGGATGTGGAGAAATGGGCACCCTCCTACACTGTCGGTAGGAGTAACTGGTGCAGCCCCTCTAGAAAACAGTATTGAGGTTCCTCAGAAATTAACAATAGAACTCCCCTGTGACCCAGCAATAGCACTGCTAGGAATTTACCCAAGGGATTCAGGAGTGCTGATGCTTAGGGACACATGTACCCCAGTGTTCACAGCAGCACTCTCAACAATAGCCAAATCATGGAAAGAGCCTAAGTGTCCATCAACTGACAAATGGATCAAGAAGAGTGGTTTATCTATACAATCGAATACTACATGGCAATGAGAAAGAATGAAATCTGGCCGTGTGTAGCAACGTGGATGGAACTTGAGGGTGTTATGCTGAACGAAATAAGTCAGGCAGAGAAGGACAGATACCATTTGTTTGCACATATAGGTAGATTAGGAGAAACTTAACAGAGGACCGTGGGGGAGGAGAAGGGGAAAAATAGTTGGGGAGAGGGAGGGAGGCAAACCATGAGAGACTCTTGAATGCTGAGAACAAACTGAGGGCTGATGGGGGTGGGGGGAGGGGGGGTGATGGGCATGGAGGAGGGCACTTGTCGGGATGAGCACTGGGTGTTATATGGAAACCAACTTGACAATAAACTATGAAGGAGGGGGGAAAAAAAGTATCCCAGACTGCATAATCAAACTTTATAAAGAGAAGCTACTGGGCATTTGGCATAATGGATTGGAAAATCAGATCCATTCCAAGATCCATTATCATTAAATTTTAAAACATTATAGGTTAAGAGAGATTTTTTAAACTTGAAAGGAGGAAGGATTATAAGAAAAAAACTTCATGCACAAATATTGACAAATCAGAATGGTGGCATTGGGCTCCTTAACAGCAACATCAAAGAAAGAAGATAAGCATTGCCTTCCAAATGCTGAGGGGATATTCTTTTAAATTTAGGATTCTAAGCCCAGATAACTATAATCACATAGTCAAATAAAGGTATTTTGAGAAATTCCAGGTCTCAAGAAAAAAAAAAAATACCTGCCATGCAGACTTTCTTTGTTAACAACTGGAAGATATGTTCCTTCAAAAACAAGACAAGGAATCATGACAACTGGAAATATGGGATCCATTACAAAAAAGCAGAAAGAATTCCCTGGATCTTAGTGGAGAGAGTAATCAAAGTGATGTTTCTGCAGACCATCCGGATGTGAGCAGGAGGGCACAGGGGTCCCTGTGTGATGTTCTAAGACAGTCCTAAGTCCTGAGAGATGTCCTAAGTGTTCATTCAACTCAGGAAAAGTTTTGTAGCTCTCAGAGTTTAGGGGAAGAATTAGTGATAAGAATAGAGAAAACTAAGGAACTGATAGGTACATAGAAAACCAATTATTATCTCTTAAAAAATTATAAAACCTATACAAGAATGGAATTTTATTCCTTAAACACTGTATAGATCATCTGTGAACATATATAATTGCATTTATACTAAGTAAAATTATTGAAAAATCTGGTGTAAGAACAGAGACCTCTCAGTGTTATGTTGTTTGGTATATGTATGTTTGAGAATTGGGGAAATGTAAGTCATGATGAAAGCATGAGCTATGTCTGCCCATCAGAGTGTGAAGGCACATGTAATAAAGGATTAAGGAATGGAGACAAGGAGCTTAGGGACCTCTCTCAAGAAGTTTGGTGCCTTGAATGAGATAGGAGAGACTGGGAAAAAGATGAAGAGGGATGTGGAGTCAAGTAGATGTGTGTGTGTGTTTAAATAGTAGAAACTTGATAACGTGAAAAGCTGCTAAAAGAATTTTCCATAAGGACAAGTTGAATATATCTGAGGGGTAAGACAGTAGTTACTGAGAATCATTGAGAAGTTAAGAGGGGATAGGACCCACACAACACAGGTGAAGAGACTGACCTTAGTTGTGAGGACAGATCTGTAAATAACACAGAGGGAGATATAAGCAGGTTTTATTTTTGGCAACAGGAAGATGAAAGGGTTGCCATCTGATGGCTACTTTTGCCTTTAGAAGGAGAGAACAAAATCAACTGCTGATGCAGAGGGAGCAGTGTATCAGAGGGTTGCAAGGTAAAAAGAGTTTGAAACTGCTTTGCAGAGAGTAGTTAGATCACAGAAAGGCGGTAGGATGTTGTGGAGTTGGTAACATGGGTTTGTAGTGTAAATGATGTGCACTTTTGTGTAACTCCCTGCAGCACTGCTCAGCCAGCTGTTGAAGGCTGGCTCAGAGGATCTGGATAGTTTGATTTACCCACGTGTGGGATCTTGCCCAAAAGCCTGAACCAAAACCAGAGTGTTGAAGGAAGTTTTGAGTACTAACATAGATGTTATCAAAATGATGGAAATCTCAGTCAAGTCAGGAAGGAAAGCCAAGAAGAGCTGATGGAAAGTAGCAAGGTCAATAAACAAAACAGTCCTGATGAGGTCAAAGAAAGATACAATGGAAGTATCTTCCATTGTGAATCAGGTCCTACTCTGTGCATTTTAAATGTATTAATTCATTTTATCCTCATAACAACTCTTGTGGGAGGTTCCATTAAAACTGAGGCACTTAGTAGAGAAGTAAAAATCACACAACTGCTTGGTACAGGCGATGAGATTCACATTTAGGTTGTCCGGCTCCAGAGTGCGTGTTTAACCAGGAGGCCCCATCAAAGCAGGGGTATAAACAGGAAGGGGAAAAGATTGTGGTCACAGACCAAAGTTTGGAGGTGGTTACAGATGGTAAAGTCCAAAGTGTGGCCATGATGGGGATTACTGAGTTACCGTGAAGAGATTATTGGAAAATGATTAAGGGCCAGGGTGTTGCCAAGGGCATACAAGTGAGAGCTGACGTCAGTCAGGTTATGGCAGAACTTGATTTGGCAGATGGCAGACCTAGGAACTGCAGACAACTCAGCACTGGATGAATGGAACTTAACAGACGTGTTGTGCATTGCTGTTTGTAGATAGTTTGCAACCTCTGTTAGGTTGCTGGCTTTTTGAAACCAGTCAGTGTTCAGTTCTACTTCAGAGACTGGACATATTGTGTGATTTAAATGTTTGGTGAATGAAAGAATACAAAGCAGAGATGCATTAACTGAAGTGAAACTCATTTTGCTGTGCTTTCCTTAACCAATTGATCGTGCTCTGTTTTCCTTAATATCTCCATTTATTTGTTTTCTATAGGAAAGCCCATAACAGTGGTGAAGACTCAGATCTAAAGCAAAGGAGGAGGTAAAAAAATAAAAATGGAAGGAGGGTCAAGGAGAGGGAGGAAGAATTAGCACTACTCAGAGTTGAAGCAAGAATGGGGATGTTTTTTGTTGTTGTTACAATTTTATTAGTGACTGCTTTAAGGTTATTATTAAAAAATTGACTTTCAAATGTCAGTTTTGGCTTCAGTTGGTTCTCAGTCTTACTTCTCTAGCATTCTTGGCAATTTCTCCTTTTTTCTGCTCCATTGTATCTCAGAGGAACTGTTTTGGTTATCTATTGCCATATTAAAACTACCCCAAAACTTAGTGGCTTAAAGCAACAACCATATGTATGTTGTATGATTCTGTTGATGAACAGATTAGTGTCACATGAAGGTGCAGTCAGAGAGCAGCTGGAGCTGGAATATTCAAGAGGCCTTTCCCATGTATGGTGTTTTGGCAGAATAGTAGGAGGCCTGGGGCTTCTTTCTCTCTATGGCCTCTCTACCTGGCTTGTCTAGGCTTCTTTAGATGGTGGCCAGGGGGAAGCAGGAGCTACCAGCCCTGTTAAGAGATAGTCCTGAAGCTGGCAGAGCATCCCTTCCATGTCATTCTGTTGATAAAGTCAGTCAAGGACCAGTGCTAATTCAAGGGGAGGGGAAATAAACTCTACCTCTATCAATGGGTGTCGATGTGACGGGACTTTGTATCTACCACAGGAATTTAGAGCTTTGCCATGTCACAGTTCTGTTGGAAGTGCTTGATTTTGTGGTCTTTTTTGGGAACCTGGTGACATTTGCCTTAACCTGCTTTCACATGTCTGTAGACTCATTCGAATGTCTGACTGAACTGAGGAACACTGACTGAAGGAGGGATGATAAAGCTCTTTATGTTTGGGCTTAATAATTTCACTGCAAAAGTCATTTCAAAGAACCAACATGAGCCTTCCTGAAATATTTTTGTCATAAATGTGGGTTTTTTTCTTTTGTTCTTCTCATTTCGTCTTCAGGTCACGCTCACGCTGTAACACGAGCAGTGGTAGTGAATCAGAAAATTCTAATAGAGAGCACCGGAAAAAGAGAAACAGGTAATATCGGAAACCATAGTTTTCTGGAACTCCAAAATCAGAGGTGGCTGCCGGTGGTAGAAGCTGTGTATCCTCTACTTTTAAGCCTGATTTTCTCCTCTGTGTGTAAGAAGGAAACTGGCACTGTTTTGAAGCACTATGTTAGGAAACTTCAGCTCTTTGAACTGAGTGTCTGATCTTTATAATAAGATAATTAAATAACTTGGCAATCAGTGTCTCTTCTTATTAATTAAAAAATATGATTTATATTTATGTGCAGTGTGTAGTGAGTTTGTTTAAAGATGGTAAGAAATTTTGCCATTTTTAGAGGGATTTCTCCCTGAAGTATCTCTTAACATGATATCACTGTATTTTGCCAGCCAAAACAGACTCATTATTTCATAGATCTAATGGTTTCAGCCTCATCTATGGCGTGAAAATATGCATTGATATTCATGTAGGGCACATATAATTAGATGGATAAATGTATTTAGTTCATATCTTTTAAAGGCTCATTCTTAAGAGCTTGTTAATAATATCATTTGACATGCACTCAGTATTAGCGATAGCTTAATGCCTCAATCAGTTTTCCGTAGTCCCAAAATACTTATTGAAAACAAGTGTTCATATAGTGAAAGGGCACCATACGGGGAGTGGGAGGGATTTGGTTGCTGGTTGTCTGAGCTTCTCACCCGGTGGTTTCCAACCAGGGGCATCCTTGTCCTGCCCTTCTACTCTCTGAGGGTATTCGGCAATGTTTTGAAACACTTTTGGTTGTCACAGTTGGGTGGCCCCCCCACCTTGATCTTGGCCAGGGGTGCTCCTAAATATCCTGCAATGCACAGGTCACAGCCCTCTTCCCCCCAAAAAGTATCTGGTTCAAAAAAATGTCAGTAGTGCCACCTCTTGGAAACTCGTTCCCACCTCGTGTGGAGCTTTGGCCTGGTTGCTTTACTTTTCTGGGTCGTCCTTTTCCCTTGTGTAAAGTGAGGAAGTCAGGTGAGATAATCTCCAAGGTCCTTCTTTCGTACTTGGAGCCCTCGTGCTTGGCACACACTGAATTGCCCTGCCTAACTCTAAAGCCCGTGTCATAATAGCCCAGACAGCATTGTAAGAGTGGATCATTTTCTTCGGAAAGTTTTCTCTGTGGAGCCTTCTTGGGCTGGAGTCACACTAGATAGAGGTGAGATCTCAGTGTGTTATGACACCATTCTCAAGGAAATGATTACAGTTTCTACGTCTGTAAAAACCCAAGTGTGGAGGGTACCTTTCCCTTAGGTAACTTCTTCCTACTCTGAAATTCAGTATCTGCATAAACAACACAAAACATAGCAAAAAAACAGATTTTCCTCCTGTTTGTACTTACTGATCAGCCAGTATCTTAACAGATTTATTTGTTTTGCTTGTTATATTCTAAGTTGTGCTCATAGGTGCTCTGGTCTCAACTTCTCAGAAGGTGGCCTGTTGAAAAACATGGTCTCTTGGGGATGCCTGGGTGGCTCAATCCGTTAAGCGTCTGACTTGGGCTCAGGTCATGATCTTGCAGTTCATGAGTTCTAGCCCCGCATTGGGCTCTCTGCTATCAGCACAGAGCCTGCTTCGGATCCTCTGTCTCCCTCTCTCTCTGCCCTTCCCTCCCCTCTCAAAAATAAATAAACATTTAAAAAAAAAATTGTCTTGGGGCCCAAAGGGCCCCTGGTGACATTTGCCGTTACAAATGAAACACCCTGTAAACAGTTGCCAACAAATCCTTAATTAGCCCATTCCGGATCTAGTTGCAGCAGCTTTAATATTCCTCATAGGTGTTTTCTCCCTCACGAGTTTCTCCCTTTGCCTTCCACAAGCAATTTTGTAGATTGGCTTTCTTTCTAGTGTATTAGTGTATTCTAGAGTGATGGTGGCTCTGAATGGTATTACGCTGTAAGGTATTAATGAGAAATCACTTTCAAAACACACTCTGACCCAAAAGCTTTCCAACTCATTTATTTTGCCTATAGAAATACTGCCCCAGGGTTACATAAGCTGCTTGTATCTGTAGAAGATGGGGTCTACGGTCAGGCTCTACGGGGCCTAACAAAAACTGGGCAGAGGGGGAAAATATGTCTTTCTCCTGAAGTGTGGTTCCTCAGATGAAGGGGGCAGACACATTATATTGCCTCTGAGTGCCATTTCCTCATTATGTTATGCTGCCACTAACCTCTCTGTCCAATTGTTAGCCTTTTAAACTGCAGCCCTACTGACAGTCTTAATCAGTCTTCTGTCTGTGATGAAGGGTTGTCTCCTTGTGTCTGACTTCCTACTTGTTCAAAAACTTTTTTTGGGGGAGAGGATGACTCTCTTCAGCCTTACCCTGCCTTAGAGTAGTGGGTCACAGCCAAGCTCTCAGCAGCATCCTTTGTGTTTTTATTAAAGGAACCTGGTAACCCTAGAATGGGGCAAACTGAATCCTGAACATGCTGATGTGCTACTTCCTGCCAGCAAATTCTCTAAATTCGGCTCCAATACTTCATTACCTTTGAAACCAGAGCCTGCACTTGACACACTCCACCTTCCTGTCTCCCTGTGGGAACTGTAGCCCAGGACAGCTGGGCAAATCCTGTGCAGATTTGCTTTGTGAATGTTTTGGAGCCTCTGTGTCCATTGGAACTCTGGGAAGAATTAGGGTTACTTTTAGGAGACCGTGTGTATTCTTTGTGGTCATTGGGATATTGTTCCCATTGTCACTCCTTGCTGTTTTTTTTGTTTTTGTTTTTGTTTTTTTTTAACATAAAGGAGTCTTACCTATTAGATTTGAAGCTACTCTATGGAAATACCGAGTTTTATGATTTTTGTTTTGTTTTGTTTTTCCACAGTGTCTACTCATTAGGCTGCTTTGCTGTTTTCATGGATAACAATTTAAACATCTCTGATTTTGGGTGAGGAGAAATACAAGTTAATGAAACAGTACTTATAAGTTAGCTTTATCCAAAGCAGTACCTGTGGCTTTTAACAACCACTAAAAGTAAATAATAAGGGGCACCTGGGTGGCTCAGTCTATTGAGCTTCTGACTTGGGCTCAGGTCATGATCTCACGGTGCATGGGTTTGAGCCCTGCATCGGGCTCTGTGCCGACAGTGCAGAACCTGCTTCACATTCTCTGTCTCCCTCTCTCTCTCAAAAATAAATAAACATTTTTTTAAAAAAGAAAGATAAATAAATAATACTAATAATTCATACCAACTCTAGAAGGCTAATATTAGGAACAAGGACTGCTGTTTAAAACAGTAATAGTTTGAGAAACATGTAACTGTAGGTAAGTATCTCCTCTCTCCCCTTTGGGTCCAGAGCTAGTCTGGAGTTACTGAGGCCAGATAGGTGAGGGTTCTGTTGTCAATGGTTTGTTAACACTAGGCTTTCATTCCACGCTTTTCCTACAGCACTAAAATGCTTGGCTTCCTCCATTATTTGGGGGAGTTATTGATGTCTTTCTTTCCATCTTTCCATCTTAGTTCTTTCTTTACTATTTTTATAATCTGGATGAGTATCCTGCAGTTTTCTAGGCTTTGAGATTTGAGAAGACAGTTTTTACTCCTTTTTTATAATTAGCTAGAAGTTGGGACACTGTTTGTTGTTATAACATCTAAGATACAGGGGCACCTGGATGGCTTAGTCAGTTAAGCGTCTGACTCTTGATTTTGGCTTAGGTCATGATCTCACGGCTCATGAGATTGAGCCCTGCATTGGGCTCTGCACTGGCAGATTGGAGCCTGCTTGGGATTCTCTCTTTCTCCTTCTCTCTCTCAATAAATAAATAAACATTAAATAACATCTAAGATGACAAAAGCCTTATTTTCACCTTAGTGTCTCTGCTTATATCTTCATCTCTGTCCTCCTACTTCCCTTTTTAATCTATCGCATTATTTTTCCTCACTCAGTTTCTTTTTCTTTTCTTCTCTCTACTCTTTCTTCCTTTCTTTTGTCTTCTCTGAGTTATGCCTCAACTTAGGATCCAGGGAAGTGTCAGAAAAAAACCCGAGGATGTGGGTCAAGGTCTCGGTTCTGTCATGTACTGGTATGTGACTTTGGGCAACTCTTTAAACCAATTTAAATCTGAGTTTTCTCATCTTTAAACTGAGTGTATACTGATCTTTGTTGTTGAATGGGTCACTGAAAGATAAATGAAATATAGGAAATGAGCGAGTTTGATGTTGGAATCATGTAATCTGATCTCTGACCTTTGAAGCTATGGCTTCTGCCTGTTTCCGCTTTCCTCCACCCCTTTTCAAGCTTTTCCCACTTTTCTTTAGTCTCCTGTTCCTTTCTCTCACCTTCCCTACCTTATACATTTGGTTATTTTCAAACCAGACCTTCTTATCCTCTGATTCATCAGTAGGTTTTAGTACGTTTTAGGTCCCTGTGTGTTTCCAAGTGTACAATTTTCTGGCGATAGGGTCTGTAGCTTTTGTTAGATTCTTAAGGGGGTGTCTTCATGACTCCCAAACAGTTATAAACTTGTCATTTGATCTCAATAGGGAAGAATAGATTGATACTGGAAAATGAAATTGGCACTTCAGTTCACAGGTAAGATTAACAACTAAAATGCTTAAGTTTTCTTTAGGGATTACTTACTTCGCTCTACTGATTTATAAAACAATCGGTTCAACTAAATTTATCAAATTAGGAACCTACCAAGTACAAGGCAGGAGGAAACTAATGATCTATGTAGATATTAGGTTATATTTGTTTTTATGAGTTGGAATTTTGAATCTAGCTCCTGAGATCAGAAGGCTCTGCCAGCCTGTCTCTATAGGTTTGAGCCTATGGGCCTTGCTCTGGACTTGCCCAGGATGTATGTTGAGGGAGAACCTAGGAAGTAGACTTACCAGAGTGAAACCTTTCACAAACCAGCTTTCCCTTAAGATACCTTGAGCTTAATGAAATATCCTTTACATTCAAAGACCCCAGTCTGTAAAGTACCTTTTGTGCTATTGATGAAAATCAGCAGTCCTTTGAGCATTGACTGGGGAGTATCTGTGGATTACTTAGTCATTAGCTTTGATGTGTTGCTAGGCTTTTAGGATTTTGAGGTGGGAGATTAGAAGGGGTGGGGGACAGTGATAGAGAAGTTGTCTCGTGCCTTTTGCATAAGCAAAGAAGTGGAAAGGATTTAAAGAGCAAGAGAAATGGGCAAATGGACAACAAAATCATTTGGGCATTTCCCTACCTTTCTCCTTGGACATGTACATCATCAACACATGAGTTATATATGTGAGGCTGCGTGTGTGTGCGTGCACGCACACACACACATTGGTACGATAGAGTACAGATCAAAGAAGCAGGGAGACGATGTTACGAATTTGACCCTACTTAGAAGAGCTCTGTGGCTAGTTGCTGGTTGCTTTACCATGTAACTCTTGGTTTTCCCACATGCAAAGTGGAATAAAGCCTGCCCTGCATACCTCACGAGGTTTGTAAAGATCCTTTCTACTTTGAAAAGTAGAAAGTGCCCTGCATGCATACGCAGATACTATTAGATTAATGAGAACATTCAGCACTGCTCAGTTTTTATTTGAAGTCCCTGATAAATCTGTAAAATAGGACTCCAACAAAAAAGAGAGGTCATTGTTTCTAATAAATGTTTTTAGAATTGCTTCTTCCCTAGGGACAACCTGGTAGCTCAGTTGGCTCAGGTCATGATCTCACGGTTTGTGAGTCTGAGCCACGCATTGGGCTCTGTGCTGACCATCTGGAGCCTCTCTCTCTGCCCCTCATCCGCTCACCCTCTGTCTCTCAATAATAAATAAATGTTAAAAAATTTTTTAAAAAGAATTTCTTCTTGCCTTTTTTTAAAAAAAATTTTTTTAATGTTTTTTTTTTTTAATTTATTTCTAGGAGGGAGAGAGAGAGAGAGACAGAGCGAGCAGGGGAGGGCCAGAGAGAGGGAGTCACAGACTGAAACAGGTTCCAGGCTCTGAGCTGGCAGCACAGAGCCCGACACGGGGCTCGAACCCACGAACCACGAGATCATGACCTAAGCGAAAGTCAGACGCTTAACCGACTAAGCCACCCAGGCGCCCCTCTCCTTGCCTTTTAGATGTCTTTAGAGTCTGTATTTGAATAATGGGTTAAAATGGTTTTAAATATTAAATGCATCCCACTAAGTCTTTTATATTATTGTTTAAAAAAAGGGGGGGGGGCATCTGGGTGGCTCAGTCTTTTGAGCTTTCAACTTTGGCTCACATCATGATCTTGTAGTTTGTGAGTTCGAGCCCCTCATCAGACTCTCTGCTGTCAGCACAGGGCCTGCTTTGGATCCTCTGTCCCCCTATTTCTATCCTTTCCCCACTCATGCTCTCTTTCTCTCAAAAATAAGCATTTCAAAAAATTTAAAAAGACGGGGCTCCTGCGTGGCTCAGTCGGTTAAGTTTCCGACTTAGGCTCAGGTCATGTTCTCACCATTCGTGGATTTGAGCCCTGCATCGGGCTCGTGCTGACAGCTAGCTCAGAGCCTGGAGCCTGTCTTCGGATTCTGTGAATCCCTCTCTCTCTGACCCTCCCCTGCTCACGCTGTCTCTATCTCTTTCTCAAAAATTAATAAAAGACATTAAAAATTTTTTTAAATAAATAATTTTTTAAAAAATTTTTTAAGAAAGGAAGAAGAAAGAAATTGTCTTCTATGGCACTGTACCTAACATGGGTGACACATCTGAGTAGAGAAAATCTAGAGGATGAAGATTTTGGAGGGTTTTCTTGTTGTTAGAGTCTTTAAAAAAAAAAAAACTTTATTACCTTTGTGCCCAAGGAAAAAGATGAGTTTCGAATGATAACAAGCTTAAACCAGTGGGTATTGTTTTCCCCAATAACCTGAAAATAGGTTTCCTTCCCTATCACTCTGTCCCTAACTTAGGGAAGGGCTGCAAACAAGGTAAAAACTGTGGATATGGAGGAGGCAGTTTATGCAAAGCCAACAAAAACAGTGCTCACCATGGTACAGATTGTAAGGGTTACCGATTTTCACTTTAATAAGTCATATCAAGATTGGGGTATTTGATACGGACGATTTCAGGCTTCCAGGGCATAATCAAAGTTGATAGAGATGACTGGTAGTGCTAAGCTGTGGCAACCAAGGAATGCTGTCAGATTACTGAGCGAGGGCAAAGCAGGTTGCAAAATTATGAAGACAGAATGAGTTTGAAAGGGAAATTGCACCAAAGGTAGCCCATTTTTGTAGGGAGAGCCTAAGGAATAAGTGGAAGAGACAGAAACACCTTTAAGGGTGAATAAGAATAATATATTGATGGTGGGGAGAGGTTGGGAAAAGCAAATGAATTTTTTGCTTGCTGGTCCTTGGGAAGTTATGTCGACAGATGCTTGGAACCAACATAAATTTCCCAAGGGAAGGAATATTACTGAAAAAATAGATGAAGATTGGATTATAGCAGGTGATCCAAAACTGAATAAGTTGATGAGAAACACAAGTCCACCATCACTTGGGACCTGCAGGCTTAATATTAGCAATGGATGCCATATGAAGCAGTTGTCTGGACAGTTGTACAATAGCTGAAGAATAGAGGTTGGTTTCAGTGTGTCTGACTGGCTTGGAAATAAAATACAAATAGAGAAAACAGAGTTTTAAAGGTAGAAGGGATCTTTGCAATAATTTGGTAGGTGAAGAAACTGAGAGTTGACCAGAGATAAGCAGTGAGCCCAGAGCTGGGACGAGACAGAGCTCGAGTGCCATGTATTGCTCGTGTCATCTTGAAGCTTCATTATACATTTGCTCCCCGGGCTGTCTTAGGTTCATCATTAAACGCGGTCTTTATCCCAGGGAATGAGAAGTAAATTAAGACCTGGAATAAAGAAAGGTCCTATTAAGAACAAAACTCCTCAGGTAAAGATAGGGGACAAAGTAAGACCCACAGAGTTTGTGTAAGAATTCATTTGGTAATGTGAACTATTCAGTAGAAGAGGCGGAGCTATAATTGGGAAGTGGGGAAGGAAGAGACTAGGAATAATCATTTTCTTCATTACCGTTATCAAGTGATTATATGGCATTTCATCTTCAAAACCTTTTGCAGACTTTAAGTGTCAAGTACAGTCATAATCTAAATTGCATAGATCGTCTGGAAAAGTAGAATGTTGAAGTTTGGCGAGATATGTAGGAAATATATTATAATTCTCTTATTCTGAAACACTGTTGGAATATTACCTTATTCTAAAGCAACGGTCTCCCTTAAATATTAATTAAGAAATGAGAGCCTTGTTATGATAAGTCTTCCTAACCCAGCTGTTAACTCTCCTTACTTGTGGATGAGGAGATAGACAAAATATGATGAATGTAGTTATTACTTTGGAGAGTACATGAAAGAAACACTATTTTTGAGGTTCACTTTAATTTTATTTATTTTAATGTTTAAATTTTTATTTATTTTTGAGAGACAGAGACAGAGCACTAGCGGGGGAGGGGGGTTGCAGAGACAGAGAGGGAGACACAGAATTTGAAACAAGCTCCAGGCTCTGATGCAAGACTTGAACTCGGAAACCAGGAATGGTGAGATGATGACCTGAGTCAAGGTCAGATGCTTAACCGACTGAGCTGCCCAGGTGCCCCTGAGGTTCACTTTTAAATGCAACATCTGAAAATGAATACATCCCCAGTATAACCTATAGTGGACTCCTTTTTTCCCCTGAGACTCTCATGACTGTCCTATAAGAGAACATTTTGACTTTTTAAAAGGTATTATGGCAATACAGTGCTTGCAGTGTTTTTATTCTTTAAAATCTATATCTCTACATCAAAATTAAAATATAGCAGGAGAGGAACAGAAAAGCAACACTGGTAGATCCCATACCTAGGGATAAATGAGACCAGCCAGAATCCTAGGGTATGTCTTTCACCCAAATGTCTATTTCTTTATACTCTCATGCACAAAATAGTTCACTCCTGCCTTTTAAGGATTGGGCATTATAATATTCTTGCTTTAAGGGCTAGGACTTTTCCTTTCCACATTGCACATGTGTTTTCTGGAGCACTTCAGCATTGGAAGAAATGACACTTTCATTCTTGTAATGAGGCACCATTAACCAGAGACCTTTTGTAAGGGTGTAATTTCAAACTTCATTACAGACTTAGGCAGCCACACAACCCCATTACTAGGGAAAATGTGCTTCTGTTGTGACTCTCCAATGAGCCTTACATTTTTAATGCACCTTGTTAGAATATTTATGAGATAGTATCACCAGTAGAGGGCATCTGTCTCTGAAACATGTGAATGTTACCTGCCAGGGTTTTTCTGCCCTCTCTTTAGAGTCTTCTATTAGAAAAACATTCTTATTTAGTTTTCATTACTAGCATGGTATTGGAACTATGTGTGGTCATGCCTTAGTTTTATAATTTTTATTTTAATTATCAGAGTAAAGTCTCAATATGAAGGTAACTGGCTAAAAGTACATACTGGAAGAGAATGAGAGTGTAGTAATTGTGCTTCCTTTTAAATGTCTATCCTCTGGGTAAAGTATGTTTGCCATGCTGGTAGGCTTGACCTCTGAAAAATGTTAAAAGATGCTGACTTCCTGATGAGAAAAATTTAACATTGTGAAATTTAGTCCTGCCCATGAACTGTGCAGCAAGTTGGCTCAGAATGGAAGCTGTGGTCTAAAAGACTCCAGGGTTAGGATTTAGGAGACCTGGGTTTTATGTACTTAACTGGGCCATTTGAGGTGTAGGTTCCTGTAGGAGGGGAGGTAACTCCTGGCAGGCCTGACATTTCCCATTGCATGTCTCTTCCTAACTCAGGGTCCCTCATGTCCTAGGAGTGTCCAAGGACCGCTCCCCCACTGGACTGTCACATGATACATAATAACACAGAATGGCTCAGTGATTGTAGGTTCTGGCTATGAAAATACATATATGTATACGCATGTGGCATTTTCAAGTGGGAATGTTTGTTTCAAAGAATGACTAATAATTATGACCTCAAGTAGTATACCTTCTCATATTTTTCTTTGGATCTATTTTTTTTTAATGTTTATTTATTTAGTGAGAGAGAGACAGAGTGGGGGGAGAGGCAGGGAGAGAGAGGATCCCAAGCAGGCTCCACACTTTTAGCACAGAGCCCAATATAGGGCTCGAACTCACTACCTGTGAGAACATCGAAATCAAGAGTCAGATGCTTAACTGACTGAGCCACCCAGGTGCCCCTGGTTATTTCTAATATTTTTTTAGTGCTTTACTTATTTCTAGGAGAGAGAGAGAGAGAGACAGCGTGAGCAGACGAGGGTCAGAGAGAGAGGGAGTCACAGACTGAAACAGGCTCCAGGCTCTGAGCTGGCAGTCAGCACAGAGCCTGACGTGGGGCCTGAACCCACGAACTGCGAGATCATGACCTAAGCGAAAGTCAGACGCTTAACCGACTAAGCCACCCAGGCGCCCCAGTTATTTCTAATATTAAGGTCTATAGCAATGTATATTCAATTTTAATTTCCTATGTACATGCTGTGGGAGAGAGAACTGTGTTTCTGAATCTGAAACATGCTATCACTGTAACCTGTTAATTTTCATAAACAGCCTATTAGAAATGAAAGCTTTAGTGAGGAAACACAGTTCAAAGGCTTGAAGTGTGTTACAGATAATTTTTTACCTAACACAATTTCTCTTTAATTAGAGAGATTTAAATAGTTTCTTCTTCATAAGGTACTTTACTTTTTAACTTGAATTTGCTTTACATTGTTTTTAACTTATTTATGAAATGAATATTTGTCACCCATCCACTGACCTGCGTTTATAAGCAAATCTAGATATGCAATTCGATGGGCAACCAAAAGACATCTGTTCAGAGAGGGAAATGTCTCCAGACTTGTCTGTCCTTCTTATTTTTTTTTGAAGCAGTTATGCTCATTTAGTCACAGTTTTGTGATGATGACCTTACAGTTCCATGCCGCTGTCCCACACCCTGGGAGCATCAGCGTGTGAAATCAATACTCCAGAGCAGCTTCCTGAAGAACTAACAAAAACTATATGTTAAATACTCAAATAACAGGTGTTTTATTTTTGTAAAGAATACTCATGGCTTCACAGCATGACTGCAGTGCATTCCCGACAGAGTTACTTTAACTAATGCTTCTTCCCTGCCTGTCCCCTGCAACACCTCACCTTTGTTGTTAGAAAGACTTGATACAGCAAAAGTCCAAAACTTCTGCAGTGTAGGCCCATGGATAGGCGTTGTTAGGTTCAAATAGTATTTGAACGTTCAGTACTTGAATTGGTTGTCAGTACTTGAAAATTGGAAGAGTTCACTTTAAAAGCCCAGATTTGTAGGTTATCTTTTAAAGAATCAGAGGCTTTGGAAAAACACAGTCCCGTGATCTCACATGGCAGCTGCCTGTGTCCCCCAGTAGCCACCACCCTGGATTTCCCTTTCCCTTATTTACATCTCCTGCCTGGCCCCTGTCTGCAGGAGTGTTGAACCTTCACTGCCTCTTCGCCAGGTGAGCAGCCATCATCAGAATGGCACGTGCCTGCACAGCGGCTAATGCATCGTGCCACCCCTTTGGGCTTTTTGTACTTCTAGTTTTGTATCTTAAAAATGGGAATTGTATCTGGCACCTTTCATCCATTGAAAACTTAGACAATTCATGTGAAATTTTAAGACTATTTCAAACTAAAATTGTTTATTGCTACTTGATTAGTACATTTAAGAAATATTTTCTTTCATGATTTTAGATCGGCTCTATAGGAGACACTACGGTTTCTTTAGTCATATCTTAAAAATGTTTTATGTGAGTTTTTTGTTTGACGTGCCTATTTCTTAGAAGTTTTAAGCCAAAGATAGAAGTATGAAACTAATATATACTTACAAATTTATGTATAAATATTCTAACATATTTATGTGTGTATATACTTATCTGCTTATGGATATATTAATCCCATTAATACATCTTAGCTTTAAATGATTTTAATAAAACTGTTCCTTGAATAACTTTTCATTTCTTGATAACTTTTCAATAACTTATTTCATAAACTTGCTTTAGGATGAAGCAAAAAAGCACCACATATGTGGATATTGACTTGAGATGAATGTTCTTTCTTTTCAGAATACGGCAGGAGAATGATATGGTTGATTCAGCACCTCAGTGGGAAGCTGTATTAAGGAGACAAAAGGAAAAAAATCAGGCGGACCCCAACAACAGACGATCCAGACACAGATCTCGCTCGTACGTGGATTCTTTTTATAGCTTTATTCAAAAACGCTGAGTTTGAAGTAGCATGCAGATTCTTAGGCAGATTGGGCTGTCCCTTTGAGGTCTAAAGAGATTGTAGTCCAACCATGATCGTCCCATTGTTTGTTTATCATATTTACCTTCTTGTGTTTGTGGCATTCATTAACTATATCTGAAGCCATAGAAGTTGGAGCAGTGCCAAAACAGAATGTCAAAAACAAGGCTATCAAAACTATTTGTTTTGTTTTGTTTTGTTGTTTTGTTTTGTTTTTAAACAAAGCATACATTCAGCCGAGTAAGTAGGCATAGCCTTTGTTCCGGAGCCTGGCTGTTGGTGAGGAACCTGCTGCTTCCCTCAATTGGAGGCTGCAGAATTCTCTGAAGTCTTGTTCGAGATTGAACCAGATGTGACTATCTTCCTATTAAATTACCATTTGTGAGCAGTAGTCAGTGAGTGATTCATTACACCCCAATGTTGGGATTTGCCTGCTCCTTCTGTTGCTAGGCAATGCCATGTGTGAACACAATTATGCGTAATGATGAGATTGCCAGCCCCCCAAAATTAATTTTCTTTTGAGCTGATAAAATTTCTATGTTTTTTTTTTTAAGTGTGTGCATCATCTAGATTTAGATACCCCCATCCCTACTCCCCTTCTCAAAGCTTATCTTTTAAAAGTGAGCTGGGACTAGCTCCCAATCCCTTTGTGATTTTAGGTGGTTAGACATCTGGGGTTGCTTATTCGTGGAAGAAAGGGTTAGCATCCCACGTGGTGGAAGGATGCCAGGGAGTGGATGCAGAGACAAGCTGTGGGTAGGTGTGGGGCTCCAAGGGAGCTGGGCAGAAGGGTGCAGCTCAAGTTAACAGACCTCAGGAGAAGACTCTGGATAGATAATATACCCCAGAACCCTGTGTGACTCTAAGGGATGTTTCTTGGTCTTAGATGCTTGCTTTTTAATTAAAAGTTATCCTAGAGTGTCTTTTTGTGTTTATCGGTAGGTAGTACATCATAATGAGGGGTGTCTGCTTCTTTTGTAATAGAAAATTTGCAAGTTGTCACTATGCATTGCACCACTCCCTTAGAGATTTATTCATTGCTCCATAATATTTTGTTTTGGAACCTAATTAAAATGTTCCATTTAAAGCAGAAATTAATAAAAAATTTCCTTTGTCTTGGATACTGCCTTCCCCTAGCTCCATTATAAAAGAGAGGTCTAGAACTTGAAGAATCAAGACCTCATTGTTGACAGTGTAACTAAAAGGCACAGAATCCCCAAGATCAGGAAGCAACATACTCATGGGTAAATCTTTTGCAATCACGCTTTTACCTTTCCATGTGGATTCTTCTTCTATGAGGCACTTATTATACACAAGAATTGGTGACTTGGCCTTAACTCTTAAAAACATGCCTAATTTTTCTAATAATTTCTAAAGCATTCTAAATCCAACTAAATGCTAGTAGTAAATTTCATTTGTTAAAAAGGGAGAAGTAAAATAAAATATAGGAAAAATTTTATATAAATTCTGAAGAGGTCAAAAAACATTACTTGAGTCAGTAGTTAAAATTTTTGAGTAATAGTCCATTGTATGATTATACCACAATGTGTTTATCCATTCTTCTCCTGACAGACATATGGATTGTTTTCCAGTTTTTGCTATTATGTTAAAAGTTGCTATAGGCGTTCATGTAACACATTCATACAAGAGTATGTTATCATATGCCCTGGGATAAATACCTGAGTGGAATTTCTGGATTACAGGATATTTCTAAGCATGTTATATAATAACCAAATAATAATAACTACCACAGTGATTTCCAAGGAGGCTATATCATTTTACAGCCCCACTAACAATGTATGAGAGTTTGAATTCTGCCCCATTCTTGCAGATACTTAGTTTTGTCTTAAGTTTTAGCTAGTCTATTTGGCTTGAAGTGGTATCCCAAGAAGGTTTCAAATAACACTTGCCTGATGACTAATGACATTAGCCACATTTTCCTGTACATTTTGGTTATTTCTGTATCTTCACTTTTAAAGCGTTCAAGATTTTGCCCATTTTAATTGGATTAAAATTAAGGATTTAATAAAGGATTACTTCAGGATTGTTTCCTTTTTATTATTTATATGCAGTGTTCTTTATGTAGCCTGGATAGAAGTTCTTTATCAGATATGTGTATGGTGTATATTTTCTTTCTGGGTGTGGTTTGCTTTTTCATGTTCCTAACATTGTTTCTTGATAAGGAGACTTTTTAAATTTCGATGAAGACCAGTGTATCATTTTGTTATCATTTATAGTTAACACTTTTTTATATCTGAAGGAATATTGGCCTACCCCAAAGTCACAAAGATGTTCTCATACGTTTTTCTAGCAGGTTTATAGATTTTGCTTTTATATTTAGGTCTGTCATCCATCTAGAATTAATTGTCCAGTATGTGTGAGGTAGAGGTAGATATTTAGAAGTTTTTTTCCAGATGCTTATGCACTATTCCAGTACAATTTGTTAAAAAGACTATCTTCATTAAAATGCCCTGGGGCCTTTGTTGAAAATCAATTGACTGCTTATATGTGGGCCAAGTTTATTTCATTGATCTAGTTGTCTATCCCTAAGCCACCAAGTTGTCTTGGTTACTGTAGCTTTATAGTAAGGCTTGAATCAGGCAGTGTAAATTCTCTAATTATTTTTTCAAGATTGCTTTAGCTATTTTAGGTCTTTTGCAGTTTTGTGTGAATTTTTGAATTAACTTGTTGGATTCTACCAAAAACAATAGACTTAAGGCTTATTGTTGAATCTATAGGTCAGTTGGGAGAAAATTCCTAACCATCCATCTATTTAAGTCTCTTAACTTTCAGCAATATTTCTTGGATATCAGTACAGAGTTATTGTATTTATTTTGTTAAATTTAATCCTAAACACTTAATATTTTTAATGGTACTGATATACTTTTAAAAATGTTATTCTCCAATAGTTGGTTAGTAGATAGGAACACAAATTACTTTTTAATATTAATACTGTATTTTGCCATCCTGCAATCTTGTTAGTGATTTTGTATCTCCAGCTTTTTTTTTAATTTCTTAGAATTTTCCACATTTATAATTCTATTGTTTATGACTAGAAACTCCTTTCCTTTGTTTCTAATTTTTTTCTTTTTATTTCTATTTTTTCTGTAATGCACTGGCTAGATCTTCCAGTATAGTGTTGTATTACAATTTTGAAAAGAAGTGGTAAGAAAGGAGACCTCCTTGGCTTATTTTTCTTATAGAGGAAACATTAAATAATGTTACATTTAAGTATGATGCTAGCTGTAATACCGAGGAAGATCCCTTCTGTATCTAGTGTAAGAGGTTTTTTGTTGTTGTTGTTGTTATTTTTATCATGAATGAATGAGTTTTGAATTTTGTTATAAGCTTTTTCTGCATCTGAGGTGACTGGGTTTTCTTCTTTATGCTGTTAGTGGGAGAATTACAGTGATTCAGTTTTGAATGATACATCCTCGCATTCCTGAGATAAGCCCTCAGGAAACTAACATATTATCTTTTCTGTATATTAATGGATTCTATATAATACCATTTTGTTAAGAAATACTGGTCTATAATTTTCTTGTAGTATTTTTGTCAGGTTTTTGGTAATGGGGTTTTACTGGTCATTTAAAATAATTTGGGAAGTATTCCCTTTTTCTTCATTTTCTGAAGTAATGAAGTAAAAATTAACACTATTCCTTCCTTAAATATTTGATATAATTCACCAGTAAAACCATCTCTGCCTAGAATTTTCTTTGTGGAAATTTTCAAATTAAAAACTTGGTTTCTTAACCAGATAGTGATTGATTAGACTCTTTAGGTTTTTTACTTGTTTTGTGTGGGTTTGATTAATACATGTTTTAAAAAGAATTTGTTTATCTAAATTGTCGAATCTTTTAGCAAAAATTTTTGTTCATAATAATTCCCTAGTATCTTTTTAACATCTGTTGTGATATTACCTCTTTTATTCCTGATGTGGATTATTTGTGTTTTCTCTTAATTTTTCCCTTAATCTCTCTTTTCAGAAAACTAGCTTTGGGTTTGTTTGATTTTCTTTGTTGTCTGTTTCATTGATTTCCACTCTCTATTATTTCCTTCTATTTATTTTGTCTTATTTTTTCATCTTCTTAATGTGACAGCGATTTTAAACCTTTCTCCTTTTCTTTTTAAAAATGTTTTTCATTTATTTTTGAGAGAGAGAGACAGAGACAGAGTGCAAGTTAGGGAGGGGCAGATAGAGAGGGAGACACAGAATCTGAAGCAGGCTCCAGGCTCTGAGCTTTCAGCACAGAGCCCAATGCAGGCTCGAACGCGTGAACCGCGAGATCATGACCTGAGCTGAAGTTGGTCACTTAACCAACTGAGCCACCCAGGCATCCCACTAACCTTTCTTCTTTTTAAATATAAGTTCAACTACAAAGTAGCAGATTTCCCTCCAAGCCCTATAGTTTTAACTATATCTCACATATTTTGATAAGTGTTTTCATTACCATGTACTTCAAAATAATTTTTAATTTCTCTTGTGATTTCTTTAATGATAGGCTTTTTTTAGTAGTGTATTGCATACTTACCAAATATTAGGAGATTTTCTGGATATCTCTTTATTGTTGATTTCTTTTTTTTAATGTTTAATTTTGAGAGAGAGAGCAGGGGAGGGGCAGAGAGAAATGGGGACAGAGTATCTGAAGTGAGTTTTGTGTGACAGCAGACAGCTCATGTGGGACTTGAACTCATAAGCAGGGAGATCATCACCTGAGCCAAAGTTGGAAGCTTAACTGACTGAGCCACCCAGGTTGTGCCTATTATTGATTTCTCATTTAATTCCATTGTGATAAAATAATCTTTTAATCATTTGAAATGTATTGAGACTTGTTTAAGTATATCTAGTTAGCTGACGGTCTTCTGATGGCCTCTGTCTTTTCCATTTTCTTTGTTTACTATTCATTGAGTGGGAGGGATATTAAAATTTCCAGTAACGGTTATGAATTTATCTGTTCTAGTTTTGTCAGGCTTTTTAAAAGAGAGAGAGAGAGGGAAAGAGAGAATCCCAAGCAGGCTCCACACTGTTAGTGCAGAGCCTGAAGCAGGGCTCAATATCATCCAGTCATGAGATCATGACGCAGCCAAAATGGAGTGGAAGGTTGACTGAGCCACCAGGAGCCCCAGTTCTGTCAGTTTTTGCTTCAGGTTATTTTGAAGCTCTGGTATATTTGCAATTTTTTTTTTTCTACCTGAGGAACTGACCCTTTTATAGTGAAATCTCTTCTCTAAGCTGGTAATACTCTTTTCCCTATGTCCACTACACACACAGATACACAAACTCTTATGTGTGTATGTATACATATATATAACCATTACAAATCTTGCATGCTCACTGTTCGAATGTTATATACTTGTAATTCTTTTATTTTAAGCCAAAGTGTGTGTATGTTTTGTTTTGTTGTTTTTTGTTGTTGCTGTTGTTGTTTTTTTGAGAGAGAGAGAGAGAGAGAGAGTATGCGGGAGCAGAGGATGGGCAGAGGGAGAGGGAAAAAAATGTTAAGCAGGCTCCACACCCGGCACGGAGTTCATCACACTCAATCTCATACCTGAGATCATGATCTGAGCCTAAATCAAGAGTTGATTGGGGCGCCTGGGTGGCTTAGTCGGTTAAGCGTCTGACTTTCGCTTAGGTCACGATCTCGCGGTTCGTGGGTTTGAGCCCCGCGTCGGGCTCTGTGCTGACTGCCAGCTCGGAGCCTGGAGCCTGTTTCAGTCTGTGACTCCCTCTCTCTCTGATCCTCCCCTGCTCACACTGTCTCTCTCTCTCTCCTAGAAATAAATTTTAAAAAAAAAAGTTGATTATGAGCTGGACCTAAATCAAGAGTTGGTTGCTTAATTGACTGAGCCACCAGACGCCGCCAAAATGTGTCTCTATATTTAGAGTCCTCTTTTGATTGCTTGCAGACAGCGCATGTTTTTTTTTTTTAAATCAAGTCTGACCATCTCTACATTTTAATTGAATGTTAGTGCATTTACTGTTAACATAATTATGAATACATTAAGTCTCCCGTCTTGCCCTTTTTCCTGCTTATATTTTTTGTTGTTTTGTTCTGCCTTTCCTATTATATTTTGTATTAAGTAATATTTTTGGTTCTCCATTTTACTTTTAATTAACATCTTCCCTGTACTTATTATTTTTTTCTTTAGTGGTTTCTCCTTGACTGACAGTATGGTTCTTTAATTTATCATAATATATTTAGGATTACTATCATAATATTTTATATAAAATATTTTATGTAAAATTTAGAAAAATACAGCTACATTTATTCCTTCTTTTAACTTTCTGCTATTTGGCATGTATTTTATTTTTGTATGTTAATAGCCCCATATTACAATGTTACTATCTTTGCTTAAACAGTTTCATTGTTTTTAAAAGAAACCAAGAAAAGAGGGAAAAAGTTATAGTAATATAGTAGGCAGAAAATAGTCCCCTAGATAGGCCCATATCTTAACCTCCATGACATGTAAGCATTTTATGTTAGATGGCAAAGGAGAATTAAGGTTGCAGGTGGAATTAAGACTGTTAATCAGTTGACCTTCTGCCAGGGATATTTTCCTGAGTTATCCAAGTGGGCTTAAAATAAGAAGCGTTCTTAAAAAGTGGAAAAAAGGATAGAAGAAGGAGTGAAAATTTTCAATTTGCGAAGAACTCAATCTGCTGTTGTTGGCTTTAAAGACAGAGGAAGGGGCCATGAGCCGAAGAATGTGGGCAGCTTCTAAAGTTGGAAGAGGAAAGGAAATGGATATTCTCTTAGAGCCTCCAGAAATGAGTGAATCCCTGTCACAGCTTGATTTTAGTCCAGTGAGATCTCAGCCAGATTTCTGATCTACAAAACTGTAAGATAATAAATTTGTGTTGTTTTAAGCCACTAAATTTGTGGTGATTTGCTACAGCAGCAATAGAAAATGAATACAGTGGGGCTCAGTCAGTTAAGTATCTGACTCTTGATTTCAACTCAGATCATGATCTCACAGTTTGTGGGATTAAGCCCCACATCAGGCTCTGCACTGGTAGAGTGGAACCTGCTTTGAATTCTCTCCCTCTCTTCCCCTCCCCAGCTCAGACACGTACGCTTTGTCTTTCTTTCAAAAATAAAGAAAATGAATACAGTTACCCATGTATTTTCTTTTTTTTTTCTTTTTTTTTTTTAATTCTTTTTAATGCTTTATTTCTAGGAGAGAGAGAGAGAGACAGCGTGAGCAGGGGAGGGTCAGAGAGAGAGGGAGTCACAGACTGAAACAGGCTCCAGGCTCTGAGCTGGCAGTCAGCACAGAGCCCGACGCGGGGCCTGAACCCACGAACCGCGAGATCATGACCTAAGCGAAAGTCGGACGCTTAACCGACTAAGCCACCCAGGCGCCCCAGTTACCCATATATTTTCTATTACCAGTGTGTTTTATTCCTTCCTCTAAATCTGACATTCCATTTTCCTTACTTTAGCATTTCTTATAGTACCAGTCTGTAGATGATAAATTCTCTTCATTTATGTGAAGATGTCTTTATTTTACTCTTACTTGTATCAGATATTTTCACTAGCTATATGATTCTAAGTTGATAGTTTTTTCTTTCAGACTTAAAACACAACTATTCTGTTGTGTTCTGGTTGCTGTCATTTCTGATAAGTCAATCTTCATTCCATAGGCACTGTATGAAATTGTCCTTTTTTTCCGCTGTCTACTTTTATGATATTTTTGGTTATCTTCTTATCTGTTGGACTATGGTATAGCTAAATGTGGTTTTCTTTATATTTATCATTTATGTTTCTACAATTTGATGTTTTTAACCAAATTTAGGAGACTTTTGGCCATTACTTTTTCAAATTCTTTTTTCCAACCCATTCAGTTATTTCTTGGGCATCAAATTGTATATATGCTAACCATTTACTATTTTCCCACAAGCGACTAAGATTTTGTTCATTTTTAAAATCTTGTTTTCCCCTTTAAATTTTGATTTCTGTTGACTTGTTTTCAGCTTAGTCACTTCTTTTCCCCCTGTGTTGTCCAGTCTCCTCTTAAAGCCACTCTGTACTTGATACTTTCCTCTTCTGGAATTTTACTTTTGTTTTTCTTATACTCTTCATACTCCTGTGTGGAGATTTCTCATCTATTCATCTGTCATGTACATATTTTCCAATAAGTTGTTATGTACATATTTATAAGATGTTTTAAAGCTCTTGTTGATGAATTCCCACATCTGTCTTTAAAAATCTGTTTCTATTGATTACTTTCATTATTTTTAGATTGATTATATTCTTTATTTCTCTACATAATGTTAGGTTTTTATTATATGCTGAAAATTTATATTTTAAAAATTTTATTATTTATTTATTTATTTATTTATTTATTTATTTTGAGAGAGAGTGAGTGAGTAGTGAGCAGGGGAGGGGCAGAGAGAGAGAATCCTAAGCAGACATGGGTCTGAAAATCACAAACCATGAGATCATGACCCAGGTACCCCAAAAGATTTTCTTTTCTTTTCTTTATGTATGTATGCATTTATTTATTTATTTTTATGTCTTTATTTTTATTTTGAGATATAGAGAGCAGCGGGGGTGGGGTAGAGAGAGAGGGAGACACGGAATCTGAAGCAGGCACTAGGCTCTGAGCTGTCAGCACAGAGCCCGACACAGGCCTCGAACCCACGGACTATGAGATCATGACCCAGGCTGAAGTCAGACACTCAACCAAATGAGCCACCCAGGCGTCCCCAAAAGATTTTATTTTTAAGTAATCTCTACACCCAGTATGGGGCTTGAACCCATAACCCCAAAATCAGGAGTCACATGCTGTCCTAAGTCAGCCTGGCGCCCCATATATGCTGAAAATTTTCTAATTAGGAGGTCTGGATTATGTGGTCTTTCTTTAAAAAGTCAAATTTTGTTCTGGCAGGAGGCTAACTTACTGTTGGCTACTTTTAATCTTATTTTTTATGCTTGTTTTTATGCTTTGGTAGTGTGGGACATTTTAGACTTTGTCATTAGTTTAGGATGTGTTTTTACTTTAGGCTTCATCCTCATTCCTAAAGCCTGGCCTTTCTGGAGTCTTAATTGAAGCACACAGTGTTCAACACGGCTTTTCCACAGCAATTGCATCAGAACTCTGTCTTCTACTGCTTCATACTTTGGTGTCTCTGTTTAGCTCTAAGTCTTACAGCAGCTTCTGTCTGTTAGGTCTCACATAGTCTTACCCTGCTTATTATGTAGAGATGAAGTACAGTGCATATACTCAGCCATCCTCTTAAGGAAAATTCCGTACAGACTTCTGAAGTCTCCATTTTATTCTACACTGTAAATTCCAGCCTTATCGGTAGCCTCACGTTCTGATCTCCGCCTCCCCAGCCATGCGAGACTGTTGCCTCTTGAGCTCCACTTCCCTGTGCCATATTGGGAAAGTGCCCCCGCGCAGAAAACTGAAGCAAACGGGGGGGCTTGCCCTGTGCTTCTCTTCTCTCAAACATCATAGGCTTATGTTGTCTGTTGCCCAGTGTCGGAGAAACAGTTGCTTTGTATGTTTTTATTTTATAGTTCTTGAGGAGGGAAGGGTTCATCTGATACCAGTTCCTCCATTGTGGCCAGAAGCAGAAGTTCAGAATACCCTTCTGAAGTATAGATATATCTTTAAATTCAGTATTTCTTTATCAGATCAGCTGAAATCAGCAAAGAATCTAATGGTACTTTGAACTTAAAATCTTATTTAAACTTTTATCTACATGATAAAAATATCAGTTTATCTCAGAAAAATGCAATTGTATGAGAGAACCCCATTAAGAATTTGATGTGCATCTTTCTGGGATTTAGTTTTAAAGCCAACCGTAAAAAGATTTAGCAAATATTTGGAATGACTTCATAACGGAACTTGATTGATTAACTATATAGCTGATATAACCAAAGTGCAGTTAAACAGATCCCAAGTGGAAAAATAAATTTAATTTGAAGAGTGGTTCATTCAGAAGTTACTCTGCCTCCTTGGTAAAAGCAGACTGAGAAAAGAGAGAGGACACAGGAAGAACATTTGGAAAACTTCTGGAGTGGGCTACGTCTGAGAGGTGGTTTTAGCTCAGAAAATGAGGGTGGTAGAAATGAAGAGAAGTGGATGAAAACACATTTTCCAAGCAGTGCTGATGGATTTGGGAGTGTGACAGGTATTTTGGGTGGATTTGCATTTTGGGACTGATGGATGGAGCGGTTAGTCACGAGGTCTTACTGAGGTGGGTGCGTTGGGCTGGAGATGTGTATGGAGAGAGTGTCAAGGTTTTTGTTTTGTTAGGTTCGAGAAACCAAGTGTGCAGTCAATGGAAATGTCAAGTAGGCAACTGGATAAAACTGTTAAAACTCTGCAAGATGATGGAATACCTTATTTGGACAAACTGGGCTCTCTTTTATTTGAGCTGTGACAAGAAAATCCTGACGTTTGTTGACAACTGAGAAAGTTACCTGCTGGGTGCTGTTGTCAGACCTCTGTTTGCTTTCGGGGCTCCCCCGTTTTAGCTTACTGCCTTATTTCCATGAACTCCTAGTGTCATCTCTACAAACAGGTGCCATTCTCATAGAGTTTTGCTGAAAATTCAGGTCATATGTGACAAGTACCTGTGATACTATACTTGCGATTACAGTTACTATAACTAATAAGTTCTCTAGGTCTTGGTCAATTTCTAGAAATGCTGTAAGGTACTGATTTTTTTCCCCTGGAGATGAGGAGGCGGTGAGATGTGAAGAGAGCAGGCTGGGGCCAACTCACATGAAGGTTATAATTTGGTTCTGTGAAGAGTTAGATACCACTACTGCTTCTTTTAAAATATTTAATTATTTTTTTTTTTTTATTTTAGTGAGAGAGAGAGACAGGGAGAAGAGGAGAGGGAGAGACAGAGAATCCTAAGCAGGCTCCACGTTCAGTGCAGAGCCCAGCCCAATGCAGGGCTTGATCCCATGACCCTGGGATTATGACCTGAGCTAAAACCAAGAGTCAGATGCTCAACTGACTGAGCTATCCAGGCACACCAGGAACCACTACTGCTTTTTTTTAAAAAATGGAAACGTGCCTAGAACAGGATCTGAGAAAGTAATTAAAATTGTTCTTCACATATATTAACATTTCAGATATGCAGTAAACCACTTACCTGTCA
This sequence comes from Proteles cristata cristata, assembly GCA_017311185.1. Taxonomy (NCBI): domain Eukaryota; kingdom Metazoa; phylum Chordata; class Mammalia; order Carnivora; family Hyaenidae; genus Proteles; species Proteles cristata. The sequence continues at coordinate 235,199 of JAESUZ010003912.1, read as the reverse complement.
CTTACTCCCATATTCTTGTATTTATTCCTACTGTACTGTGTGAATAAATTGTCATATGGACGTATATTCACTGAGAGTTTAGAATGCTATGATACATCATTCATGTGATGCATTCATTTTAGTTTTTAAATTCCCAATGAAAAGCTAGAAAATTGTATGTATTACAAATGCCAGAGACATGCAGTAGTACAAAATGCAAATCCACTCTCTCCTAAAACACATTAAGCTAAAATATGATTGGATCTCATCTAGGAAAATGTTGAGAAGTACAATTCTTTCTAATACATTTTGAAGATCCATTGCCATGACATTCTTGTTTACTTATCATTAGAAAATTTTGATGAAAATGCTTTTCTATATTAGTAAACCTTTAGTCATTGGAATATTTGGAAGAGGCAAGGAAGCTAAAACAATAGTTCTCATAGGTTCAACTTGTGTGTGCAAGAAGGCTTAGGCTCCCTCTGGTGGTGGTAAGGTCTCACTATTTTTATTCAAAAATATTGATGATGTGAAGATGAGATTGCCAGGGTGAAGTGATGTTTCCGTTAAACACAAAACAGAAGTCTGATTCCTTAACAATTTACAATGTAGGTTCTGGAAGTGACTCCTGAATGGTCTTCAGTAGCTAGGTTACTGAGCTCTGTGGCTTCTTAACCCTTCTTTAATTCTTACAGAGGGAGTAGATTAAGCTTTCTCTTAATCATGTCTATTTTGACCATTCAGGAATATGATGAGGAATTACAGAAATATTTGTTAAGGGCTTTGAGTTTTTAAAATAAATATGTTTTGTAAACTTAGTTTTCTTAGTAACATTTTCAAGTCTAAATTTCCTTTTAGAGCAGTGTTCAGTAGTAAGATCACAAAAGCATTAAATCAAACGCTACCATGTTTATTTTTTAGTTTATTATAGCACATAAAAATATAGTGTATTGTATCCTATAGTATAATATGTAGTGCTTTCTAGTTGATATTAAGTGGAAAATTAGGGAGATGGAAAAGATTACATGCAATGATGAGGTTTAAACACTTTGTAGATTTAATGGGGCGCCTGGGTGGCTTAGTCGGTTAAGCGTCCGACTTTCGCTTAGGTCATGATCTCGCGGTTCGTGGGTTCGAGCCCCGCGTCGGGCTCTGTGCTGACTGCCAGCTCAGAGCCTGGAGCCTATTTCAGAGTCTGTGACTCCCTCTTTCTCTGACCCTCCCCTGCTCACGCTGTCTCTCTCTCTCTCTCTCCTAGAAATAAATAAAACATTAAAAAAAAAAAGAAACACTTTGTAGATTTAAGAAGTGTTGTTCTTATTTTAGAGTTTTGGAAGAATGGGAAATGATTCTAAATGATGTCTCATCAAAGCCAATTTCTCTGAAAAATGAATATTTAAACTGGGCTATGGGTATAAGGTATAGATGAGGGAAGTTTTTGGAAAATACTGGACTAATATTAGACTTCATGTGTATTTTTATATGTGTTCTGTTATTTCCTTAGTAACTTATTTGGAGAGTTCAAATAAAACATCTGCATAATAAAGAGCCTTTTAATTAAGAAAAATGGTTGTCAAAATCCCACAGCTTTCTAATTCACAAAATGATGTTGAGTTGCAGATCATAAAATCATCCTAAATTATTGATTAAATGTGTGCAGATGTAAGCATAAGAATAATATATTCCTCATTAGCATGTTGCCTGTATTTACATCTGTTAAATCACAGGTGGTCTAGCAATTGGAGGAAATTCTTTTTTTAAGTTTTGGAGCTTCTCCCTACCATAAAGCTGCTTGAAATGCTGAGCATTTCAGAACTCAGTTAACTTAAACATATGACTATTATAGATGCTTGTTATAGGTGCTATAGAACTTAAACATCTAGACTAAATTCCTCAATCTTTTAGGACCAGTATTTATGGCTGGAGGGACTAATGTTCCCGTTTGGGTTAAGATAACATTTCTGCTGGGGTACATGGATGGCTCAGTCGGTTGAACGTCTGACTTCGGCTCAGGTCATGATCTCATGGCTCATGAGTTCGAGTCCTATGTTGGTCTCTGTGCTGAGAGTTCAGAGCCTGGAGTCTGCTTTAGATTCTGTGTCTCCCTCTCTTTCTGCCCCTCTCCCACCTGCTCTGTCTCTCTCTCAAAAGTAAATAAAAACCTTTAGAAATATTAAAAAAAAAAAATAGGGCGCCTGTGTGGCTCAGTCGGTTAGGTGTCTGACTTGGGCTCAGGGCATGATCTCACTGGTTTGTGAGTTCAAGCCCTGCGTTGGGCTCTGTGCTGACAGCTCAGAGCCTGGGGCCTGTTTCCGATTCTGTGTCTCCCTCTCTCTCTACCCCTCCTCCACTCTCACTCTGTCTCTCTCAAAAATAAACATTAAAAAATATCACTTATAAATATATTTTTAAAAAGATAACATTTCTGCTAATTCTTACAAGATAGGAATGAAAGGTATTGCCTGTGAAATTGCAACAATAGCAATTTCTTAAAACATAGAAATATCTTTAAGTTTTTTTTTTATTTTCTAATAACTAAAGTTAGAAAGTCTCTTGACCATGACCGCACAGAGCCTGCTTGGGATTCTGTCTCCCTTCCTTCTGCCACTCCCCTGCTCGTGCTCTCTCTCTCAAAATAAGTAAATAAACTTAAAAAATTCTCCTGACCGAAAATAAATCAGAAAAGATAGGTAAGTATGAGTAATAAAATCCCTGCAATTCCAGTACTCAGATATATCCACTGTATTCAAGTTTTGTATGTTGCTCCTGTTCATCATCTCTCAGGAGCCTGGTGTGGTGGTCGTGGGGGGCAGGCACGTCCTACGTGCCCCTCACTGCTTGTTCTTTCTCCCTGTCTCTTTCCACAATGTACTCAGTTTTGAATCGCATGCTGTCAAATTATACCACTCCTTGTAGCTCATCAACTGTGCCCTGGGTCACTTATCTCATTCCTTGAAGATTCAGTTCCTGCTTTGCTGTCATTCTCTCCAACACTGTTTCAGTAATCACATAATGGATCTCTACAGTGACCTGGCCTCGAAGTTCCTCCACCAACCATAGCTACTTTACTTTCAGATCATACCTTTGACCAGTTATTTTCAGTCTGGGGCAGTTTTGTGCCCTATGGGACATTTGACAATTCCCGGACACATTTTTGCTTGTCACAGTGGGGAGGTATTACTGACATCATGGGCAGTCACCACAGGTGCTACTAATCATCCTTTAATGCAGAGGACAGCCCTCTACAGTGAAGAATTAACTGACCCAACATGTCAGTAGTGTTGAGGTTGAGAAACCCTGCTAGACTCAAAGATAACCTCACTATTGCATCTTTCAGAGATAAGAATGATTATCAACAGAATGGCTTCCTAACCTAGATATTCTGTAATACTGTAGGCTATTGGGTGACCTTCTGTGACAATTAGGTGCTGATGTATAGGTAAAGCAGAACTTCTCTGGGAATGGAATAAATAGCTTAGTGCTTTTTTAGTGTTAGCACCTTCTCTGGCAGTATCATTTAAAATATTGTCTAGTGAATTACACCAGCCAAACCTAGGAAAGGCATACTCCTTACAGAAAATCCTTTCAAAGAAGCATTTCTTAAGATTTTTTTTTAAGCGTATAGGGGCATCTGGGTGGCTCAGTTGGTTGAGTGTCTGACTCTTGATTTCAGCTCAGGTCACAATCTCATGGTTCGTGAGATGAAGCCCTGCATCAGGCTTTGTGCTGACAGTGTAGAGCCTGCTTGGGATTATCTCTTTCCTTCTCTCCCTGCCCCTCCCCTCTCTCTGTCTCTCCTGCTCTATCAAAATAAAGTTAAAAAAAAAAAAAGATTTTTAAGCATATAATTTTATTATATAACAAAATCAGTATTTAACAATATCACATTTTTACATTTGAGACCATGGTTTCATCCCCTCCCCTTATCTTCTACATTTTGATTCCTTTTCAGTTGACTAAAAGGCCTTTACAAATTTTTTTCCATAAGAGAAAAAATCAGTCAATTTAATTGCTAGAAAGTAGCTTATTGTATTCTGTAGGCTCAGAAAGTCCTACCGGAATGCCTTAGTGGTGCCTTACAACTGAGAAAAATGAAAGCAATGACAGTCTCATATGTTGAAAGTGATACTGAGCCCAAAAATGCCAATACAGATTATGAATGTAAAATTTCACAGGGCAGAGTACTGCTGTGGCTTTGCATAGCACCAGGCCTTTTAACTGTTAGGTTTTGGGTCCTTTCTTTGGGCCTTTATTAGGCCTTGGTTCTGTTGAAAGGACTAATGAAAGCTTATCATTTTCTCACTAGGAAAAAAAGCCATTCTGAGGCAGCCTTTGCAGTGATAATAGATTTCTAATATTCATTGCTATTGTGGGGAGGGTGAACACATGCATGATGACTTTGAATTTCTCATTCTAGGAAATTAAAAGTAGTGGTATAATTTCTACTCAAGTTATTGTTGGAGATTTGTGGGGGATAGAGACAGGGATGGAGATGGGCATACAGAGGTGACAGTATGAGTCACATATAGGTCCCAGTATTTCTGAGCCCATGCTCTGGCTCAGAAACACAACATGAAATGTAATATGAAAGGTAGGTAGGTCACTGGCACAGTCTGCTGGTCAGGGCTGTCGCACCACTTCCCTCTCCCTGTGGTTGCTGCTTCTACTAGGTAATCACAGATCATGTTGGGAATCTTTCCTATTAATAGTATGAGGATGAGTCCTTTGCCTTTACTTAGAAATAGCCAGAAGGACCAGAAACAGAAGCCCTGAATCATGTTCACTATAAAATCACCACTGAAGGGTGTATGGATTTGCTCCTCAATTTCTAGGCTGTTTCACCAGATAAAGCTCTGGCTGTGGCTGGTTTTTATGTGATTTTTTTCAGTAGTGCTAGCAGATTAATTATCTGGTATCCTTATGCTATCCCACATTGGCTCTCCCTGCCCAGTTTTTCGTTGTCTGGTCTCAGCTGGCAAATAGGAACTTCACAGTCTGAACACTATTAATGTAGCTATGCTAAAGTAAGCTGTTAGATTGTTAGATGAAGCATGTTTGCAGAGATAATTGGTGTTTTTTCTATTTGTAGGAGGAGCCCTGATATCCAAGCAAAAGAAGAGTTATGGAAGCATATTCAGTAAGTACTGACTTTTTTACCCCCTCTTATTGTTTCAAAACCCATGTAGTGTTAAGGGATTTATGAGGGAGATCACAGACACCAAGAGGCTGCCTCTGGCTGAAGCCTGTCACATAGTCTTTCTTCATTGCCATCATTATGTGGTACATGGAACTCACATTAGTGGTGGCTTCCCATGCCAGTAGCCCTGGTATCTCTAAGTTGTAAATGGGCCTCAGACAGGAAAATATGTTACAAATAAACACTAGAGAAGGAAAAAAGACCCCTACTACAGGGGAGAGAAGCAGATCTTTTGTAAGGAAATGATGGATGGAGAGTTATCTACATTCTAGTTGTACAAAGACAGGAAAAAACGTAGAGCCACAGAAAAGGGCTCTCCCCCACCCCCCATTTTTCCTTGAATACATACTGGTTTTTTAATCTTTGCTCCTGGCTTATATTTCTTTTAGTTTTACTGATAATTGTGTTTGGGGAAAAGATTAGGATGGAAAATCTCATCTGCCAGTTGTATTTGTATCAGCTTCATAAATTCAATTTTCTTGCTTACTTCCTTCTAGAAAGGAACTTGTGGATCCTTCTGGATTATCTGAAGAACAATTAAAAGAGATTCCATACACTAAAATAGAGTGAGTAGGTCTTTGAAAGTCTTGTCACAAAAGTTTTATTGCTACTTATAAGTGAATAGTCCATTCTTATTTTCCAGTGGCATTCCATGAAGTGCTTTAATTTGTCTTTACATTTTAACTAAAATTATAACTGTAGGGAAAGAGGTAGAAAAGGGTGTAGTAAAGCTAACTGTTATTTTGTACTATAGTCACAACCATCTGTTGACCGCCTATTTGTTGTAGGTACAGAGGGCTTTTGATGATTAATGTGTTCTAAAACCTAAATACTTTTTTTGAGGGATTCATTGATTGGTAATAATGTTTTTTTGTTTTTTACTCACTACAAGACAGGTTGGCCACAAATCCTGCCACATAAGCCCAATCCAATCCCTGTCACAGAACTAGAACACTGAATGTATTTCATGGAAGCCTAACATGATTCCCTAATCACAATTCAGTGTAGGCAGGATGCAGCAGCAGATGACTTGTGTGTTTTCTGCCCTGCTGTAATTGGTAAGGAGAAAGGGGGTGGTTCTACTTCTTTGCTTAATTTCCCTCTGTAACCCATGCTTTCTTCCCACTCTGGTCAAAAGGTTGGTTTGTACACACTCTCCCCAATTACCCTTCCTACCCCCTCATCTCTTGGCCAAAGATTGAATCCTTAATGACAGGCTAATTAGTAGCTAGGACAGGGACCAATCTTTTCCGGTAGGAATGCCACTTTGTCTGTTACAGATTTTTTTTTCTTTCATACTATTGGAAAAATTTCAACTGTGGGGAATAGTTTCACTACAATTTTTCATTAAAAAAATATACACCCATGTACATACAAATACTAGAGTTTGTTTTGCATGTATGGTCAAGGGGGCAGTTTTCTGTTGTTAGCTCAGCTCATGAAATTTAAGCCGCTTAGGCTTTCTAAGCTCAGAGGGATCACGTTCTTTTTAAATTCTAGAAGTCATTCCTTTGTGGTTTCCATATTAAGGAAAAATTCCAAACTATCCTTTTTTTTCTTCTGGTTTATTTCCATGTTTTTGGCTACTTATTCAGGACTCAAGGTGACCCCATCCGCATCAGGCATTCCCATTCACCGCGAAGTTACCGCCAGTATCGCAGGTCTCAGTGTTCAGATGGAGAGCGATCTGTTCTCTCGGAGGTGAAGTAAGTAGGCAAGTTTGAATACATCATCACTTGCATGACTCCAGCTCTGGAACACCACGGTACAATAGGACTTTCTGCAATGATGGAAATGTTCTGTATCTGTGGTTGTGGAGTATTTGTAAGATGACTAGTGTGATTGAAAACTGAAAATTTAATATTCTTAATTTTAATTAAATTTAAGTAGCCCTACGTGGCCAGTGACTACCATATTGGACAGCACAGACCTAGACCATGCTTAGGCTGAATCATGGCACCTCCAAGCTATGCATTTTTTTTTACAAGAAAAAAATGCATAAACTATTCTGTTGTGAATAATCCATCCTTATTTGAGAGGTGACATATGTTTCTTTTTGATCTGATGACATTTTCTTTTACTACAGCAAATATATGTTGTAGTCATTTCTTGTGTTAGTTTTTCTTTTGAGGAAAGTGACTATATCTCACAATATAGTCACAAGAGGTGCTATATTTTAAATGAATATGTTAATGCAATACTTATGCATCACGTACTTGGTATTGCTGGGTAGGAATGTTAATCACTGAACTCTGAATTAAGGCTCAAAATTTTAATAAACATTAATAAGTTGGGAGATAGGCTAGCCCAACCAAGAGGGGTATAGACCAGGTTTTGTTTGTTTTTTGTAAAATGTAGAACATGCCTGTTTATAGCTCCATAGGTTTATAGAGAAAGAATAAATGGTCAATAATGCTTCTTTAGAAACAAATCAAAAGGCCGTTTATACATGTCACAGTAACAGAACCACACTTATGTTTTATTCTGGCTTCTTCTATTTGTTATGATTTTGAAGCAGGTTACTTAACCTGCCGAACGTAATTCAAAAAACATTTATTAAACATCTGTGTAAAGCACTGTGGTAGGTACGGTAAGGAATACAAAGGTAATAAAACATGCTTTCTATTCTGTAGTCCTCTTCCACCTCAAGTTGTGATTCTAGGTACTATCTCAATCATTAATTCTTGTTTTTTTGTTTTTTTGTTTTTGTTTTTTTTTTCAATCAAAACTTGAATATTGTACTTTATTTTATTTTTACAAATAGTTTATTGTCAAATTAGTTTCCACATAACACCCAGTGCTCATCCCCACAAGTGCCCTCCTCCATGCCCACCCCTCCTCCCCTCCACATCCACCAGTCCTCAGTTTTTGTCAGCATTCAAGAGTCTCTCATGGTTTGCCTCTCTCCCTTTCCCCCACCATTTCCGCCCTTCTTCTCCCCCTTGGTCCTCTGTTAAGTTCCTCCTAATCCTCCTATACGTGCACATATATGATATTTGTCCTTCTCTGCCTGACTTATTTCGCTCAGCATAACACCCTCAAGGTCCATCCATGTTGCTACACATGGCCAGATTTCATTGTTTCTCATTGCCATGTAGTATTCCATGGTATTGATAAACCACATCTTCTTGATCCGTTCATCTGTTCATGGACACTTAGGCTCTTTCCATGTTTTAGCTATTGTGGAGAGTGCTGCTATGAACATTGGGGTACATGTGCTCCTATGCCTCAGCATTTCTGTATCCCTTGGGTAAATTCCTAGCAGTGCTATTGCTGGGTCATAGGGGAGTTCTATTGTTAGTTTCCTTAGGAACCTCCACACTGTTTTCCCAGAGGGGCTGTACCAGTTTACATTCCCACCAACAGTGTAGGAGGGTGCCCGTTTCTCCACATCCTCGCCAGCATCTAGAGTTCTCTGATTGGCTCATTTTAGCCACTCTGACTGGCGTGAGGTGGTATCTCAGTGTGGTTTTGATTTGTATTTCCCTGATGAGGAGCGATGCTGAGCATCGTTTCATGTCTGTTGGCCATCTGGATGTCCTCTTTGGAGAAGTGTCTGTTCATATCTTCTGCCCATTTCTTCACTGGGTTGTTTGTTTTCGGGCGTGTAGTTTGGTGAGTTCCTTGTAGATTCTGGATATCAACCCTTTATCTGATATGTCATTTGCAACTATCTTTTCCCATTCCGTTGGTTGCCTATTAATTTTCTGGGTTGTTTCCTTGGCTGTGCAGAAGCTTTTAATCTTGATGAGGTCCCAACAGTTTATTTTTGCTCTTGATTCCCTTGCTTTTGGGGATGTGTCAAGTAAGAAGTTGCTGCGGTGGAGGTCAAGGAGGTTGTTTCCTGCTTTCTCCTCTAGGGTGTTGATAGTTTCCTGTCTCACGTTCAGGTCCTTTATCCATTTTGAGTTTATTTTTGTGCATGGTGTGAGAAAATGATGTAGTTTCATTCTTCTGCATCAATCATTAATTCTAAAACAAATTCTCTGCAGTTCAAAAACGGACCTTGTACCTCCACTTCCTGTGACACGTTCTTCAGATGCTCAGGGTTCTGGTGGCTCCACAGTTCATCAGGTGGGTAATAATCAAGTTTCAAAATATTGGTACTGATGAAAAATTTTGAGAAGCACTTTTCTGAAAGCTGTTTTGGGGAAATAAGAAAATGAATCTCTAACTACATTCTGAGATTCCATAATTGTAAAAGTTGGTATTCAAAACGTGGAAGGAGGGGTACATGATCAAGACACAGCACAGCATGGCAAGAGCTAAGTTAGAAGTAAGGACTAGAGCTAGTGCAAGGTCTTGGATGATGTCATGCTTGAAGCAAAACCAGGGATCACGAAGATGGTCAGATTATGTGAAACCAGAGCAAAGAAACGATAGGTTCACTAATTTAAAAAAATCTTTTATATATTTTTTGAGCCAGAGAAGCAAGGAGAAAGTGGTAGACTTAAGAGCAGGCACATATTCTCTTATTAACTGATGTCAGACAGAAGTACTCAAATCCTATTTCATTTGTCTTCTCCATCAAATAAAATTACTTTTGTCCTGGAAATGTTTTTTAAAAATGTGGTTAAAAGGGAAATCAAGGGCAGAGTAAAGTTATCTGCTTTAATAAAATCAGTTTAATACTCAGCTGAATTAGATATAAGAAGAGAGCACTATAGCAAACATTTTGCAGCAAGGTATTTGACACCATCTCTCACGGTAAATGAGAGAAAAAAAGTAGGCTGTGTTGGGTAATGGGATGCATTTGTATCTGGTTAAACCATCACTCTTAAGAACAAAGTTGATGTTTATAATGGATCATTGTCCGCCCATTGTTTGTAGTGATGTGGTGTTCATTCTTTTTTAGATCCTCGATCCCTTTGGAAAGCAATTATAACTACTGTCTCTCTCCCATAAAAAGGCATGTAAGCACACACATAGTTTTGTATGTAAATCCAGGGAGTTTATGGATAGTTTATGAAAACTGACTCCAGTGGTGCAGGTTATGCATTGCCCTTTGTTTCTCCGGATTCATTTTTGTCACTGACTAAAGTAGGGACCTGTGCTAATTTAGATTAGATTCCCTGGGAAGAGATTCTGAGATGGAGGTTTACATGGAGGAAATTTATTGGAAAGCATAAGGATCAACACTTTTTGGGAACAGAGGGAAAGCAAGAGTCGAATAGTGTAGCATTCTACCAATAAAGCATCATCTGATGCCACAGGGAACTCTAGAGCTGAAGAGGGCCCATCGGATCCCTCCCACTTGGACAAGAGAGTTGGGTCTTTACACAGAAAGTCACCATATAACAAGTCACTTGATAAAGGGTGCCCCAGGTAGGGGGCTGCCTTCAGCTGAGGGTACTTCCTGCGGGAGGGCTCAGTTTTTGAGCAGTGTATCAGCCAACACTCCCATCAGCTGGGGGAGTGAATGTCTCAGTCCCAAAAGGATGTCTGGATGGTTAACCATGACATCCACTAACCTCTGCCTCATTTTTGATTAAGTACATCTGGAAGAGCTAATAGGCTGTCCAAACAATTTGTTTCAAGTCAATAGTATTTTTAAAAATTCATATTCAAGATTAAGAGTTTAGGCTTTGGCTGACCTGCATTGGTATCTCCTTGTCCCCACATACCACTTGTGTGACTTTGAGCAAACTGTGTAATTTCTAAACTCTGATTTCTATGCAATGTAAATAACCTGTCAGGGTTACCGTGAGGATAAATAGGCACTGTTACTTTTCAGAACTTTTTGTCTTAAAATTTAAAGTTGGATTCAGTACAAAGAATTTTATTGTACTTTTGCTCCTCCAATTACTCTAGACTCCTTGATCACCATCACTCAGAAATCGCAGGAAACTTCTGCACATTGAAATAGCAGCTCTCACCGCTGCATACAACAGCTCACATGGGTCTTCTGATCAGTGGCTCTGATTCGAAGCTCGTCTCTGCGACACCTCTAACTTTGAATTCAACATAAACACCTAACAAGCGCATACAGAGTGACAGGCACTAGTTGGGTAGTCAGCAAACTAAATCCAGCCTACCTGTTTCTGTAAAGCCCAAGAGATAATAAATTGCTTTTACATTTAAGGGCTGTTTATGGGACGGGCACAACATGCAACAGCGACCAAATGTAGTCCACAATTGGGCCCTTCCAAGAAAAATGTTCAGACTCCTGGCCTAGGCATAACACATAAAAGTAAACAGACAAAATCATTAGGTAAGCGTTATGAAGAAACAAAGGGCTCAGTTAGAAAATCAACAGGTGACTTGGCTACAGAAATAGGGTGGTCAAAGAAAGTCATCTCACAAACTGATGTATAAAGCTGGAACCTTGCAGGGTAGGAGCTACCATGTGAAGAGGGAAGAGCAAAGGAGAAAAGTCTATGTGCTCAGAGCATAGTGGAGGGTGGGGACAGATGACGCAGGGCTTTAGATGTTATTTGGATTTTATTCTAAGTTCCAAAAGGAAACCACTGATCTGGTTACCATGTGGATAAAGGACTTGAATGACACAGGGAGGCAGGAAGCATTTCCCACTTTCTATCATGGAGCCAGAGTTCTGGTAATGCGATGGCCTGTCTACACCTCACTTCCCTTTTTCATGCAGAAGCCCGACAAAGGTGGGATGGATCATGGACTCTGACTGACTCACTTTATTTCCTTAAGATATGCAGACAGAGGGGTTTAAAGATAGCACCTTACAAGGTAGTGTTTATTGGGGCGCCTGGGTGGCTCAGTTGGTTAAGCATCCGACTTCGGCTCAGGTCATGATCTCAGTTTGTGGGTTTGAGCCCTGTGTCGGGCTCTGTGCTGACAGCCAGCTCAGAGCCTAGAGCCTGTTTCAGATTCTGTGTCTCCCTCTATCTCTGACCCTCCCCTGCTCACGCTCTCTCTCTCTCTCAGAAATAAATAAAAACATTAAAAAAAAAAAAAAAGGTAGTGTTTGTTTTGGGTGACCTCCCGGCTCCTTTTCTGGCTCTTGGTGTATTAGCTTCACATTCTTCATATAGTATCCTTCTCCTACCTCTTGGATTATCTAGAAATCTCCCATTTCAGAGGTCTCACACTCTAAACTTATCTTGATTCAACCTGAGAGTCTGGTTTAGGAATGACTAGACACAATTGGGAGATTTAGGACTAATTTTCATGCATGAGGTGTATTATGCATGTTACTATCAGACTTTACAGTTTCATGTTGTCATAACCAGTGTTTGTTGAATGGCTTTTGATACTATGAACGAACCTTAAGTATTTTGTAGTCTGGTGACTTAAATATAAGTAAATCTTAACTTCTTATGTACTAAAAAAATTGATTTGGCTATTATCTAAATCTTTATCTTTTGAATATATTTTCTTCTAGAGAAGAAATGGATCTAAAGATAGCCTGATTGAAGAAAAATCTCAGACATCTACAAGCAATCTGGCTGGAAAACACACAGCAAAAACAGTAAAAACTGTACAAGCTTCACGCCTCAAGATAGATTTGATCCAATGAAGGGTTTGGGATTAGGGGTGGGAAGGGGGTGTGTGCCACCTTTACTTTCAAACTGTGAATTATTCAAGTATCTTGGACCTGCAAAGTTTCTTCAGAAAAAAATGGGATTCTGTTGCATCTTTCAAAGGTTAACAGTGTATTTGTGCCGAAGGGCCTTTCTGTTCGGCATCTGGAATAGTCTTCTGAAAACTCAACGCCTTGATGCCCTATTTTCCTTCCTGGAAACTCCAAGTTATCTCGTGTCCACAACCAGGATCAGGTGGTTCTGATCGAAGCTCCGGAATCCTGGTATGCAGCTGCCTCGCTGTGCAAGGGTATACCAAGTGAGTGAAAAGGTTCTTCCCATCTCTAGGTTGGTCTCAGCCAGTACACAGACATAGGAAGACTGAGATCTCACTTTAAGATTGGAGAGGTTTTTATTCATATAAATGTTCTTTGTGATACTGTATTTTGTGGCATTAAGTCCCACTGGTTATTTACAGATGTAAAAAGCTTTTTAAGTGTTGCTTTTAATTTCTAGTGCCCTTGTGTTTTCAGAAAAAAGAAAATGCAATGTGTGGATTTCAGTTGGCCTCAGTTTTATAAATTCATAAAACAACCTCAAATGGTGTCTCCCTCCTGCCTGGCTACCTAACTTCCACAAAGACTAGTTCATCTGAGGATGACTTCGCAGTCCACTTTCCAGAGAAAATAGAAATACTCATGCAGGACATCTTTCACCTCCTTACCCCCAAACTTCCAGTTGGCAGTCATCTCGAACACTTCCCTTCCTCCTGTCCCTGCACCTGTGTTTTGGAACCCACTCTCCTTCAGCCTTCTTGTCCCGGTCAACTTTCCTCTCAGTGACATACCTGCCACGTGGCTTTAAATTAGTAACTCACCCATGTAAAAAAAAAAAAAAAAAAGCCAACCAACTTTTCCAACCAGAAATCCTCTCCAGCTATTTTTCTCTCCCATTCCAAGTTTCTGAAAAGGATTATCTGTAGCTGGGGTCTTCTAACCTGGACCGTAAACTGTTACCATCCTCCACTACAGACCTCACTAAAATCACCTGTGCCACCAAATCCCAAAGGTTAACTTTTAGGCCCCCCCTTGCCACTTTAGTGGAGTACTTCATTGTTTGTACTGCTGTGACCATCTTTTACTGCTCTTCAGTAAGATGCTATTCTACCTCACCAATTAGTTTCCCAGAGCATAGCCCTCTCCCTCTACCCCAGATGGATTTCATCTATGCCCACAGCCTTAAGGTTTACTTCCATAGCGTAGTCTGTTTCTGCCAGGCCATTTAGATACCTCAAAGGCAATCCCAATTCAACTAGTTTAAAATGCTGCTCCCTGATGGATTCAGGACCACTATGCATGTGAATGTGCAAGACTACACACCTAGCAGTCATTAGAAGACCCCTCCCCTCTTACCAAGCCCTGTTAGCTTTGCTCTCTATAGCTTAGAGATCTCCAAATTCTACTACCACCCTGGTCCAAGGTGGTCATCTCCTGCTTACACTGATTCACCCGCATCTCTTATAGATGTCAACTATAACATTTCCCCTTGCTTTAAATAGCCATACGTGGTCTTTTCTTTTCCCTGCTCAGGCTTGTTTTGTAACACCCATAGGCTCCCTTAACAGCCGTCTATCTTCAAGCCTCATTAAGTACTCAACTTGTGTCAATCAGGGCACTTAAGAAGAGGGAATGTAACTACAGCTGTCACAAACCTGGACCTTTTCTGGCCCAAGGCCTCTGCATATGCCATTTCCAACTTTCCCTCACAAAAATGACACCTACCCTTAGTCTCAACCACTTTCTCAGGTTTCCTGGACTTGGTCAACTCATGCATGAGACTTGCCTCAAGGAGATAGTTTTACATTTGTGATGACATTTCTGCCATTCAACTCTAAGCTTCCAAAGGGAGGGACTGTGTTTTGCTCACCCTTGTGTTCCCACCTCCTAGTGAGTTACTGAAAAACTCAATAAATCTTTCAAATGCCTGAAGAGTATTTTTTCTTTCCTACAAAGTCAAGGTGGAGGGTATGTGGACCACCATCTAGTAAAAATAAAAATGCAGGGACAATGTGAAACACACCTGTGACCTAGAACCCAGCTAGTCTAGTTCGCCAGGCCGACACTGAAAGCAAGCACTTGGTTCTCCTTAATTAGCTCTGAATATCAATCTTAACTGCTGAGATTAAACCATGCTGAAGTTTCTGGTGGAAGAAAGAGAAACCCTCCTTTAACCTTTCAGTGAAAATGCTATTTGCTGACAGTTAATACACAAAACTCCAAGAAGCACAAGGAAATATTTATTCATAGCTCCATTATTTTAAAGGTACATTTACGGACAGTCCCAAAACAATAAATTTAGTACCCTTCAGACTCCTGGGAATTTTAAATGAACCAAGTAACTCTTGTCAAGATTTCCTGTGATGTTTTTGAATTCCTCATCAGGGACATCCTAAAAGACAAAATAAAGCACCCAATTTGACAAACAGTGATGTACATCGATTAAAATCTTCATAATAAAACTCAGTATATCCTTCTGAACCGCATTCTGGACTCAGCTTTAATGTCCACGTAAAACTTGAGATTTGGTTAAGTGTTGGGAATTTAGTTACTATATAGAGAAACATGTATTTTAAAATTCCAAAAATAAGCTGGGAAAGGTTTTCCTACTGGCCATTAACCTTGTTAAATATACGTTGCGGTACTCTTTTTAAATTTTTATTTTTTAAAATCTACTTCTGAGAGAGAAGTGAGCTCACAGCATGAGCAGAGGAGGGTCAGAGAGAGGGAGATACAGAATCTGAAACAGACTCCAGGCTGAGCTGGCAGTCAGCACAGAGCCCAACGCGGGGCTCAAACCCCTGGACCATAGTACTAAACACCCACGAAAGCACCCCCAATCTAAAAAATGAAATTTGCATTACAAATAACTGCTGTATGAAAGCAAATCAGTATCATCCTACCTTAGGTCACCTTTGGTGCTCCCCAAAAGGATTCAGCTAGCAATAGGATAAGCTTCAAGCATCCATCTTTGACCTGAACAAAATGTGGTTAAAAACTGTTTAAGAGGAACTATACACTTAAGACTCAAGATCACACGTGCAAACTAATATAAAAGCATAAGCTGTTACTTATGCAGCTCCTACACCAAAGATACCAAATTCTAGGTCAGGAAAAGGCTGCAAAGTGTTTAGTTTACGCCTTTTTTGACACCACATTCACTAGTTTCCAAAGTGAATGGGCAACACAAAGGCTACAAGACAACTAATTAAGGACTGCTCTATCTCTGGCACAACGTAGCTGACCCCATAATGGCCTCTTCTGTGAATAAGAGTTCAAAGAGGATTAATCCCAGCTGTAGATTTTCTTTTACAATTCAAACCACCTACTAGGTTAACGAGAACTGCAATAGAAAGCATTTTAAGCGGTTAAAATCTTCAAGAGCTGATATGCAACTGGTTCTTCTTGCACTAAATGCAAACTCACCTGCAATGCTGATGCCACCCGCTCGCCAAGTTCTGGATCTTGAAACAAATATTAAGATCTAAACCTTAATTTTAAACGGCACTTGACTCCTATTTAGCCTTGAACTCAAATGTGATACGTTAGGCATACATGCAGTGACAGTGACGTCTTTCTCTTTCACAAATCTCTGCTTCCATTAAAAACTCCCTCTAACACACGGTCCGCGTCCAATAAACTCAAATGCATTCAAACCCATCTTCCACTTCCTGGCGTGGGAACGCAGCCTTGGGGCCCCGTCGGGGCTTCCCGAAGTCCACGGACAACGTGGCCGAGACCAGGCAGGGCCGCTGCCCTCCATGCACTCCACGGACGGGACCCTCGAGCCTGGCACAGCCACGAAGCACATCTCATCACTCTCAGAGCGCCTTGTACCCTTCGGAAACCAAGAAGCCCCGCGCCCCGTATCCCTGCCACCCCCGAAATCGCGCAGCAACCCTGCCAGAACGGAGCGCAGAAGCAGAAAAGGCCGCGCTCTGCTCCCACAATGCTTTTCTACGACTGGAAGGACCCACTGTCCGGAGAGCACGGGGAGAACGGACTATACCACTGGTCGCTGCGCCGTCTCGAGACGCCGCCGTGCGGCGCGAGGGGCGAAGTGCCCAGTGATTGGCTGTGGGGCGGGGCTCCAGGAGGAAAGACGACGCAGGGGCTTGGGGTCACCGCCCCAGGTGTGCATCTTGCGACCCGTGCTTCCGCCTGGGAAGGTTTTTTTTTTTCCCCACCTGCCCGCTTCCCAGGGTCGCGAAAACTTGGTCTACGCTGAGTCGCGGGTGTAACTCAGTGGACTTGAGACCTCGTGTTCTTCAGTCTCCGGCTGAGGAAGAGTAAGGCCCTTCCTTCAAAAAATATTTCTAACGAACTTACGAGTCTTCAGGCCCCGTCCGGAATGCCTGGGACTCAGGTGTGAATGAGGCTAGGGTTCCTGCCTTAACGTTCTAGTTGGGCGAGAAAGGCACTAAACAGGTAACACGGACACTGTGGGTCCAGACCGTGTGTTAAGGAGGAAAACCAAAGAAGGTAATGTGGTAGAGCAGCGCTGTCCCATGGAAATATCGTGCGGACCACGAATACCATTTTAAATGTTCATATTGCCACAAAAAAAGTAAAAAGGAACAGGTTAAATTAGTGTCCGTTGTAAACTCAACATGGAATCAATATAAAATCATTCATGACTAGTGTTATGTATTAATGATATATTTTGCTTTAAAGTCCGGTGTATATTTTATGCTTCCAGCGCGTTTCAGTTCAGACTAGTCACATTTCCAGTGCTGAGAAGCAGGCCTTGCCCAGGGTGGCTGCAGGCGCCTGAGGAGTGCAGAGTGGCCTAAGACAGCAGCTGAAGAGACAGGTAGGAGCAAATCATATAAGGCTTTGTACCTGTGATGGGAGGTGGGAATTTAGGCTGAAATTCTAGAGTTGATTAATTATGACCATAGAAGTAAAGCAGAGGTTGTTAATTGGCTTTTTGCCTGATAACCATAACTCATGGAAGGGATAGAGACTGAAGTAAAACCTGCTGTGGGATAGCAGGGGTGTCTCCTTGCTCCTGTAAGCCCTAGCGGAGAGTCCTCCGGAGACCTCATGCCAGCACCTTTCCTTGTTTCTTTCAATCTTCTGAAAAGGATAAAGAAAAAGAAAAGAAAAAGGAAATTTAAGTTCAGTGGTCATCACATAAGGGATCAGCCTGAATGATAACATCAAGTCAAGGACAAAGGGGACATGCAGAAGGAGTAAACGTGTAATAATCACAAGAGAGGAACTAACTAAGACCCTCATTAGGAAGTCACTGTAACTTCTGGGAGAGAGAAAGGTTGGGCAAAGAGGATACCTCAGGAGTATAATTTCAAGACATTGAAGGGAACAGTGTGGGGTTCATAACAAATCTCAAGCTTGTCTCCTTGCTAGGGGAAGTCAGGGAGAGGAGCTTCCCTTGGGCTGGAGCAGCCCCTAGACCTAGGTTTACATCCAACTCTGACATTTGATCTCTTAGGTAAATGACCACCTCTCTGAGCCCCAAGTTTCCTCATTTACAAGATAATAACTATACCCATGAACCATATGTTAGCTTAGAGAATTAAGAAAGTAGAATCATCTAGCACTGTGTAATATATAGTAACATCCAACAAGTGACTTCTAGGAGCTGAGCTCTTGTGTTCATTTATCACCACCCCAGGTATGGAATAATCTTGGGTTGAATTCTTAAGGAAAGGAGAAATATGCCGATGTTTTTCTTTTAATGGCTTGACTTTTTTGCTCCCGCCTTCCTCTTTCCTATTCTCCCCTTTATATCTCTTTCCCAAACTCTGGATGGCTTCAAGAGTAGATAGAGGGGAGGTATTTGTTCCAATTACTGGATTAGTGTTGTCAGGAAATCAGTTCTAAATTCTTCATCTTCCTGTCTGCTTCAACCTCACAGAACCTGATAAGGAAAATCCAGTAATTAAGCCAAGGCAAGCAGCAAGGATGCAGGAAAAATACAGAGGATGTTTTGTACCTAGTTTTCCCACCACCCTTGCCTGCTGGGACTGAGGCATTATATAAGGATATACAAGCTACAGGCAGTGATAGTGCAAACATGGAACAGGCTGGGTTTCCTTGCAGGGTAGGAAGAGTCATGGTCCCCCAAATGTTCCACATTCTCATCTGAATCCGTGAATACATGATTAATGTTAGGGACCATGAGATGAAATAGAAATCAAAGAGGAAGGCAGAAGAATTAGAGACGTGGCAGGAGAGGGACTCAACTTTCCATTGCTGGCTTTGAAACTGGAGGAAGAAGATCTTTGAAGCCAAAGAATACAGTTTCAGCTCTACAAGCTGGGAATGGCGCTCCGCTGACAGCAAGGACCAGACACTTCATTTCTACAGCTGTGCGGAACTGACTTCTGCTAACAACCTGAATGAGCATGGAAACCGATGCTCTCCTGGAGTCTCCAGAAAAGAGCACAGCCGTGCTGGTTCCTTGATTTTAGCCAGTGGGGCTCGTGCCACACTTCTGTCTACAGTGGTATGATAAAAAATTTGTGTTGTTTTAAGCTGCTAAATTTGTGTTAATTTGTTATGGCAGCAAACAAAACAAAACAAAAACACCCTGTAAGGGGCAGAGACTGAGAAGTGAGCTGTTTTCTTAGCCTCCTCCTTGTCCCACTCCAGTCGTCTCATCAGGACTCTAAGTACAATATTGCAGATAAGCTATGCATATTTCATTCTAACCATGTGGCGGTGATGTTTGTTTATAGTGGGTGCTATGGACCCAAATTAATATCCAATAGATATTAAATAACTTGAATATTTTTTATAATTTAAAGTCCCTTGTAGATTTTTGGGGGTTTTCTTTTAAAAAAAATCACGTCGTCTGCAAAAGCTTTACCTCTTTTTCATTCTTTTTTAAAAAGTTTATTTTGAGAGAGAGAAAGTACATGAGCATATGCACAAATTGAGGAAAGGGAGAGAGAGAATCCCAAGCAGTATCCACACTCAGCATGGAGCCGGATGTGGGGCTCAGACTCACAAACCGTGAGATTATAACCTGAACTGAAATCAAGAGTCGCACGCTCAACTGACTGAGCCACCTAGTGCCCCTCTTTTTATTTCAAATAGTAAAATTATAATGGGTGACTTGTTAACCCAAACCAGTTTCCTAAAATATGGTAAGCAAACTTCCATTAAATAACAAAATATAATATTAGGATATAAATATTCATAACTTTGCTTCCTTAATCGCTAAACAATATAGTTGTTAACAAATAGTTCCTTTGTTAGCAGTAACATCCTCTCATTTTTACTACTTTTCCACTTTTTCTTCCTTCTCCATTAAGTTCTTTAATACTTTGTCAATATTTTTGGTTCTTATTCTATAAAACTATGGAAAAACGGGCAATATGAAATATGAAGGACGCTGTGGGAATGTGACAGAAGGATTCACACTGAGGAGATATTTTAATGGTTTTATCACCAGTAGCATTTGTGTGGAATATTCCCTTCTTTGATATTCAGTATGCTTTTGATTTGCTGACATGATGTGGACATCTTACCAATGTTTTACGTCATTTCCTATACCTTTGTTGTTGGGGGTGGTAAAAATGTATTGAGTTTTGGGATGCTAAATAAGATATTTCCTACATAAATATCAGTTGAAATGTTAGTTTGAGAGATAAATATGTTGTACGATGTTGGAGAATTAAATACAAGAGGGAATTTACTGGGAAAATACCAATCAGAGAAATGTTCTGTGGAATATGCCTGTAATGGCTTTATAAATTTACTTGGAGAACTTTTTCTTTTTTTTTTCTCTTCTCCAAAAAAATTAATATAATGCCAGGATTAATTTTTTTTCAATGTTTATTTATTTATTTTTTGAGAGAGAGAGAGAGAAGCGGGGCTCATCCGGGGCTCTTGTTTTCCTTGAAGTGGGGCTTGTGCTCATCAGAAGCAGGGCATGAGCTCTCCTGAAACTGGGTTTGAACTAACAAACTGTTGAGATCATGACCTGAGCCAGAGTCAGATGCATAATGACTGAGCCACCCAGGCGCCTGAACATAAGTCACGGACTTTTAAGACTATCTGGGTCTAGTATTTTCTTTGTGGGAAAAATGTAAACTATTGATTCAATTTCTTTAATGGTTATAGAACCATTCAGGCTTTTTCTTCTTTAGTCATGTTTGGAATGACTTCCAAGCATCTTTCTTAGGAAAATGTTCATTTCTGCCATGTTTTCAAGTTTGTTGGCAGAAAGTTGTTCATTCTTAGTTTTTTCACCTCACACCAACCAATTCTTTGATTGTTTGACACCAACTGGATGTCCAACAATTCATTTAAACTCTGATACTAATTCCCTTGAGTTAACATCAGACCCCAAAGGTTAAGAGCTCACTCCTGCAAGACTGCCCTTATTTCATTTGCCAGTTGGAGTGGTTTGGTCAGGCTACTTACATTTTTTCCCAAACCAAAAATTTGGGGGTTAACATGACTCTTACCCCACCTCAGGTTTGATAATTCACTACAATGACTCAGATGTTCAAGACAACACTTTACTTACTATTACCAGTATATTATAGAGGCTACAACTCAGGAACAGCCAGTGGCAGAGATGCATAGGGCAAGGTATAATGTGGTGGGGAGCATGGAGTTTCTGTGCCTTCTCTGGGTACACCACCCTCCCGGCACTTGGATGTATTAACCAACCCAGAATCTCCCTGTCTGGGAGTTCTTATGGAGGTTCCACTACACAGGAATAATTGGTTAAATCGCTGGCTGTTGATTGAACAAAATCTCTAACCCCTTGCACTTTTCCAAAGATGGGGGTTGGGTGAGTAGAGCTGAAAATTCTAGTTCTCTAGTCACGTGGTTGGTTCCTCTGGCAAGGAACCCCACTCCTGATGCTACCAAGGGAGACCACCAAGAGTCACCTTAATGACAGACTCAGGTATGATTGAAACGGGCTTGTCACGAATAATAAAAGATGCTTTTGTCACTCAGCAAATCCAAAGGTTTTAGGAGCTCTGTGCCAAGAACCAGGGACAAAGACCAAAAATAGATTTATTATACCTTAATTATATTGTCTGATTATCCTTTTATTTTACTTTTAATTAATTTTATTGAGATGTAATTGATATATGACATTGTATTAGTTTCAGGTATGCAACAGTGATTTGACATGTGTATATGTTGCAAAATTTAAGTTTAGTGACATCCATCACCACATACAGTTATAACTTTTTCTTGTGCACTTTAATGATTTACTCTTTTAGCAACTTTTACATATACAATACAGTATTAACTATAGCCACCATGCTATACATCCATCCCTAGGACTTCTTTATCTTAGAACCGGAAGTTTGTATTTTTTGACCACCTTCACCCAATTTTCCTACCCCCCTTGCCCCCGCAAATAAGTGAGAGCATACAGAATTTGTAATTCTCTAACTTGTTTTACGTAGTATGATATCCTTAAGGTCTATCCACCCATATCATTGCATGCAGCAGAATTTCCTTCTTTTTTAATGCCCATTATACACACACGTGCATGTGCGTGGGCACACACACACACACACACACACAGATAAAGCAAATACATATGCCTTTTTAGATATAAAACTTGCTTTATCCTTCCTTCATGGATTGGCAGTTAAGTTTTTTCCATGTCTTGGCTATTGTAAATATTCAAGATGTTGATTTCATCTTCTTTGGATAAATACCTCAAAGTGAACTTGCTGGGTCATAAGGTAATTCTATTTTTAATTTTTTGAGGAAACTCAATATTGTTTTCCATAGTGCCTGCACCAATTTACATTCCCACCAACAGTGCACAAGGAGCCTCTTTTCTCCACATCCTTACAAACATTTGTTATTTCTTGTCTTTTTGATGATATCCATTCTAACAGGTGTGAAGTGGCATCTCATTGTGGTTTTGATTTACATTGCTCTGATTATTAGTGATGTTGAGCACTTTTTCATGTCTTTTGACCATCTGTATGTCTTTGCCAAAATATATATTCAGATCCTCTGCCCAATTTTAAATTGGATTGTTTGGTTTTTGCTATTGAGTTGTGGGAGTTCCTTGTGTAGTTTAGATATTAGTCCCTTGTCAGATTTGCACATGTTTTCTCCTATTCTGTAGGTTGCCTTTCCATTTTGTTAATTATTTCCTTTGATCTACAGAAGCTTTTTAGTTTGGGGTATTCCTATGTGTTTATTTTTGTTTTTGTTGCCTTTGCTTTTGATATAAAATAAAAAAAAAATCATTGCCAAGACTGATGTCAAGGAGCTTACTGTCTGTCTATATTTACTCTTAGGTGCTTTATGGTTTCATGTCTATATGTTCAAGTCCTTAATTCATTTTGAGTTGATTTTTGTATATGGTATAAGTTAGTGGTCCAGTTTCATTCCTTTGAGTGTTGTCTTTCAGTTTTCCTATCAACATTTGTTGAAGACTGTCCTTTCCCCATTGTATGTTATTGGTTCCTCTGCCATATATTAATTGACCATACATGTCTGAGCTTATTTCTGGGCTCTCTGTTCTGTTCTATTGATCTATTATGCTATTTTGATTACTATAGCTTTGTAATAGAGTTTAAAGTCAGGAAGTGATGCTTCCAGCTTTATTTTTTCCTCAAGATCGCTTTGGCTATTTGGTCTTTTGTGGTTTCATACAAATTTTAGGTTTCGTTTATTCTATATCTGTGAAAACTGCCATTGGATTTTTTTTTTAATGCTTATTTATCTTGAGAGAGAAAGAGTGTGGGTATGAGCACAGGGGAAGAGAGGAGAGAGAGAATCAGTGCTATCCGCAGAGCCCAACATGGAGCTCAATCCCATGAACTCTGAGATCATGACCTGAGCTGAAGTCAAGAGTTGGACGCTTAACTGAGTAAGACACCCAGGCACCCTGCCATTGGAGTTTTGATAGGGATTGCATTGAGTTTGTAGATCACTTTGGGTAGTAGGGACCTTTTAGCAATGTTAATTCTTCTAATCAATGAGCATTGAATATGTTTCCATTTATTTATGTCTTTTTTAATTTCCTTTACCAGTGGCATATAGTTTTCATTGTACAGGTCTTTTACCTCCTTGGTTAAATTTATTCCTATGCATTTTATTCTTTTTGATGCAGTTGTAAATGTGATTGTTTTCTTAATTTCTCTTTCTGCCCATTTTGTATACAGAAAAACAACTGATTTTTGTATAATGATTTTGTATCCTGCAGCTATACTGAATTCATTTATTAGTTCTAATTTTTTTGTGGTCCTGAAGTTTTTCTGTATATAATATCTTGTCTGGAAATAGAAACAGTTTTACCTCTTCTGTTCTGATTTGGATGCCTTTTTCCCCCCCTTTTTCTTGACTACTGAATCTAGCTTGACTTCCACTACCTGGATGAATAAAAGTGGCAAGAGTGGGCATCCTACTCCTGTTCCAAGAGAAAAGTCTTCAATTTTTCACTGTTGAGTATAATGTTAGTGGGCTTGTCATATATGGCATAAGGTATCACTGTGTTGAGATATGTTCCCTCTATAGCCACTTTGAAAGTTTTATCATGAATGTATGCTAAATTTTGTCAAATGCTTTTTCTGCATCTTTTGAGATGATCATATGATCTTTATCCTTCACTTTATTAATGTGGTGTATCATATTGATTGATTTGCAGATATTTAGCCATCCTCACATCCCTAAAATAAATCCCACCTGATCATTGTGTATGATCCTTTTAATGTACTGTTGAATTCAGTTTGCTAAATTTTTTTAAGGATTTTTACATCTCTGTTCATCAGGGATATTGGCCTATGATTTTCTTTTCTTCTAGGGTTTTGGTACCAAGGAAATCCAGTCACATAAAATGAGTTTGGGAGAGCTCCTTTTCTGTTTTTTTGGAAGAGTATAAGAAGGATTGCTATTCTTTATTTTTTTAAATGTTTATTTATTTTGAGAGATAGAGAGAGTATGGGAACAGAGGAGGGTTAGAGAGAGGGAGAGAGAGAATCCCAAGCAGGCTTCACACTGTCTGTAAAGAGCCTAAACCATGAAATCATGACCTGAGCCAAAACCAAGATTTGGATGCTTAACTGACTGAGCCACCCAGGTGGCCCTTAATTCGTCTCTAAATTTTTGGTAAAATTCACCAGTAAAGCCATCTGACCCTGAACTTTTGTTTGTTAAGAAGTTTTTGGTTGCTAATTCAATCTGTTTCTTATTGGTCTGTTCAGATTTTCTGTTTCTTCATGATTCAGTCTTGGTAGGTAGTATGTTTCTAGGAATTTATTCATTTCTTCTAGGTTGTCCAGTTTGCTAGTGTAAAATTGTTCATAGTAGTCTCATATGATCCTTTGTATTTCTGTTTATTAATTATGTCAAGATCTCCTCTTTAATTTCTAATTTTAGAAATTTGCATCTCTTTTTCTTAGTGAATCTAGCTATAGGTTTGTCTATTTTATTTATATTTTCAGAGAATTAACTTTTAGTTCCATTGATCTTTCTATTGTCTTTTTAATCTTCATTTCATTTATTTTGGCTATGATCTTTAGGACCTTCTTTCTGGTAAGTTTGGACTTCATTTGCTCTTTTTCTTGTTTATTTGAGATCTTTTTTCATTTCTTACTGTAGTCACTTATGAGGTGACTACACTTATATATAAGTAGTCACTTATTGCTTCACTCTTAACAGCTGTGTTTTTTTGTTTGTTTGTTTGTTTTTTTTTGCTGAATTCCATGAGTTTTGGTTGTTATTTTTCTTTTTTTTGGTCTGAAGATTTTTTTTATCTTTTAGTTTCTTCTTTGATCGTTGTTTATTCAATAACATGTTTAATTTCTACACATTTGTGAATTCTCCAGTTTTCTTCTTATAATTGATTTCTAGTTTCATACCATTGAAATTGGAAAAGATGGTTGATATGATTTCAGTCTTCTAAATTTATTAAAACTTGTTTTGTGGCCTGACATATGATCTATCCTGGAAAATGTTCCACATTTGCTTGAGAAGAATATGTATTATACTGCTTTTTGGTGGAATGGTTCTGTAAATGTGTATTAAGTCCCTCTGGTATAATGTGTAGTTTGAGTCCAATGTTTCCTTATTTATTTTGTCTGGATTATCTATCCATTGACAAAAAATGAGGTATTGAAGTCCCCTTCTATTATTGTATTGCTGTCTATTACCTCCTTTAGTTCTGTTAGTTTTTGTTTTATATATCTTGGTTCTTGCTGAGTCCATAAATATTTACAATTGCCATATCCTCTTCTTGGATTCACCACTTTATCATTATATAATGACCTTCTTTGTTTCTTATTATTCTTTGTCTTAAACTTTGTTTTGTCTGACATAAGTATAGCTACCCATGCTTTCTTTTCTTCCCCAGGCTAAGAAATATCTTTTTCTATTCCTTCACTTTCAGTCTGAAGTAAGTCTCTTGTAGGCTGTACATAGTTGGGTCTTACTTATTTTATTCCATCTCATCCCTTCCCATCCCATCCCATCCCATCCCAAGTAATTTCTACACCCAGCATGGGGGAGGGGGGAATCCTGAGATCAAGAGTTGCATGCTCTACCAACTGAGCCAGCCAAGGACCCCTGGTCTTATATTTTTTTGCATTCAACTACTCTTGTTCTTTTGATTAGAGAATTTAGTCCAGTTATGTTTAAAGTAAATCTAGATAATTTTTTATGTCTCCTTGAGTTCTGAAGGACAGCTTTGCCAGGTAGAGTATTCTTAGTTGACAATTTTTTCTTTAAGGACTTTGAATATATTGTGCCACTCCTTTGTGGCAGAGTTTCTACTGATAGTCTAATAGGGGTTCCTTGTATGTAACAAATTGTTTTTCTCTTGGTGCTTCTAAGATTCTCTTCTTGCTTTTCATGTTTGATACTTTAATTATGTGTCTTGGTGTAGGTCTTCTTGGGTTCATTTTAAAGTAACTCTCTAGGACTCCTGGTTCTGAATGTCTTTTCCTTTCCCCAGGTTAGGAGAGTTTTCAGGCATTGTTTCTTTCTTTCTTTCTTTCTTTCTTTCTTTCTTTCTTTCTTTCTTTCTTTCTTTCTTTTTAAATTTTTAATGTTTTATTTCTGAGAGAGAGAGAGAGCGTGAGCAGGGGAGGGTCAGAGAGAGAGGGAGATACAGAATCTGAAACAGGTTCCAGGCTCTGAGCCAACTCTCAGCACAGAGCCCGACGTGGGGCTCGAATCCACGAACCCTGAGATCATGACCTGAGCTGAAGTCGGACACTTAACTGACTGAGCCACCCAGGTGCCCCATCCATTGTTTCTTCAAGTAAGTTTTCCACCTCTTTACCCTCCTTCTGGATCCCTAGCATGCAAATATTGGCCTGCTTTATAATGTCCCAGAAGTCCCTTAAGCTATCCTTATTCTTTTTTCTTCTGCTCCTCTGATTGGATGAATTCCACTAACCTATCTTTAAGTAACTGATTCTTTCTTCCAGTGCAACCAGTCTGCTATTGAACCCCTCTATTGAAATTTTCAGCTCAGATTTTGTATTCCTTAGCTCTGTGATTTCTATATGATACTTGCTTATATTTTCTATGCCTTTGTTAAAATTCTTTGTTCTTGTATTATTCTCCTGGCCTCAGTAAGTATCTTTATGACCATTATTTGAACTCTTTGTCAGGTTTATCACTTATTTTTATTTCATTAAGTCTAATTCTGATGTTTTGTTCTTTCATTTGGAAGATAGTCCTCTGTTTCTTCATTTTTCCTGACTCTTAGTCAGGAAATGCTGATTACTATGCATTAGATAAAATAGCCACATCTCCTGGTTCTCATGTGGAAGATGAACCATATCATTCAACCTTGCCCTAGATATTGGTTGTCTCTCAAATCTTTGTGATTGCCTAAGCAGTCTTATTTGTTCTTAGTGGCTCCCATTATTGAAAGTGTGCCAAGACCTGCCAGTGTCCCAAAGGGGAGGATCTCAGTAAACACCTAGATTCAGGCTCATTGGAAGCTGAACCTCCAGGCAGCAGCTTTTAAAATATCAAATATACCTTTTCAGGGGAAGACTGAGAGATGGGCATTTCTGTCTGTGGCCTCAGCACTGTGCCCTGAAGGGATAGCTGGCCAAGAACTATTTCTCTGTTTGTTACATTTTGTGGGAGGAACCTGAAAATGTAAGCCCCACTGCCGCTAGAGCCAGGTAATGAAAGGGCATCCTTTGGATGGCAACCAAAAACCTGGGGTCCCAGATGTATACATAACCTCCTTCCCTGGAAATATTGGCAACTTGGAATGAGGCAGCAGGACAGCACAAAGGTGGTGCCCACCAGCTCCCTGTTCTTTGGAGGTGCCCATTGTTGTGCACTAAGTTAGAGATCTACTGTGGAGGCTATAGGTATTAAGATGTGCAAATAGGCCTCTTTCACTGAAAGACTGGTCTTGTTTAAGCTGGGCCCTGAGGAGTTTGCTGTGGTGAGTCTTTGCAAGCACTTCAAGAACTGTCTCTTAGTTTTCTATAGCCTTGTTGGTCTCATGTATTCAAGCCCCATTAACTTTCAAAATCTGGCATTTCGGTCACTCATCTCTTAGGTGGAAGTCTTAAAACTTGGGGCTCCAGATGTGGAAGTGAAAGGCTTGAAGTTTTAAGTTTCCTCCTGGTTGTGTGTTGTGGTGCCAGAGGTGGGGTTATGGTAAGATTGTTTATTAGCCTCTTCTCCTGGGTTTGATGTGAGTCTTTTCTCATTTACCCAATGTGTGGGAGCAACTCAGATAGTTTCTGGCTTTCTTTCAGAGATGCTTGGTCTGCATGTTGCTATAGATTTGGCATGTTCATAGGAGGAGTTGAGATCAAGAGCCTCTTACATGTGGTATATATATATACAATGGAATACTACTTAGTGATTAAAAAGAATGAAATATTGCCATTTGCAACAACATGAATGGAACTAGTGTATTGTGATAAATGAAGAAAGTCAGAGAAAGACAAATATCATATGACTTCACTCATATGTGTAATTTAAGATATGAAACAGATGAATATAAAGAAAGGGAAGCAAAAATAATATAAAAACAGTGAGGGAGACACACCATAAGAGACTCTTAGATACAAAGAACAAACTGAAGGTTTCTGGAGGGGTTTTGGGTGGGAGGATGGGCTAAATGGGTAATGGGCATTAAGGAGGACATTTGTTGGGATGAGCACATGGTGTTATATGTAAGTGATGAATCACTAAATTCTCTTCCTGAAGTCATGAGCAGAGACTGGTGTTAGTAATTTTCAAGGGAAACTTTTCCCCCATTTTATCCTCCTTCATAATACTTAGGCTTATTGTCTCTACTGATTGTCTCTGTAGGGTGATTCCCTCTCTCCTTACCTAATTCACTTACTAAGGATGTTGCTTTTCATGGGACACAAACTTATGCATGGGTCATATATGCAAGTTGTTTCCCACTTTACTCAGGCCTCATGTCTTATCTTCTAACTACCATATGGCTCAATGAAGCCTAAGCTCTAAGCCACCAGGGATAGATGTCCCAAGCAAATGCCAGCTCTAGAACTTGCTTTTTATTCATACTGTCTTTTATTTGTGGCCTTGAAGGACTTCCCTTATTTTTCAACCAACTCAGCCATTCATTTAGAATAATATTTAAAAATATTTTACCCAACACTTTTAATTATTCTGAATTAGGGGGTTTTCCTGCATATCTCTCCTGCCATATTTGCAAGCACAAAACAACTTTTAAGTTTCTTCATCAGTTTGTTCCTTGAAAAACCATCCAGCTTAAAAACATCAGAAAGGCTTATCACTAATCCTGCTTTTTCTACTAATAACCTATGTGTAAAGGTAATAATTCTTCCCAAAAATAATTTAGAGAAATTCTCATCAAGTCTCTTTCTTAAAGTAACTTGGTCAAATTCTTTGGGAATCCAACAGAATTATTCTGAAGTTCATTTGGAATAAGAAACTCATGAGAATAGCCAGATCAGTGTAGAAAAAGAATAGTAATGGTGGAGGACTAACTCCTCCCTTAATATTAAACATATTCTATTTTTTTAAATTAATATTTATTTGTTTTTGAGAGAGAGAGATACAGATAGAGTGTGAGCAGGGGAGGGCAGAGAGGGAGGGAGGCAAAGAATCTGAAGCTCTGAGTTGTCAACACAGGGCTTAAACTCACAAAATGCAAGATCATGACCTGAGCCAAAATTGCCACTTAACCGACTGAGCCACCCAGGCACTCCAAATATTAAAAATATTCTAATATTAATAGTAAGCCATATTTTAAATTTTATAAGATAATTAGATCTGCAAGATAATGACAGAAGTACTCATCTATCAATAAGTGGAATGGAAGATATAACAGTTCTGAGTGTATGTTAAGTCTTAATATGTCTTAAAGCAAAGTTCCCAAATCAGCAGAGAAAGGTGGGATCCAACTTGTCATGTTGGGAAAAAAATGTTTTACTTGATATAAAGCAAAATAAGACCTTTGTGGTTTACAGAGTTAAATGGGGGAAAAAAAATCAAATGATAGAAGGGCTAAGTGAGAATATTTGCTTGATTATAGAAAGCACTGAATAAACTTGAAAATCAATGGCTGTTTCTGGAAGGTTGCAAGAAACTGGTTACAGTGAATTATGAGATAGTAGAGAGATTTATCTTCCTTTTTGATCATAGAAAGTATTACCTTTCAAAATAATATTTATTTTAAAAACAAAAACCAATGGAAAGAGTAAGAAAATAATTGATAATTTGGCAAAATTAAAGTTTCTTTGTCTTTAATAATTTAAGAGAAATTCCATATATCATATTGACCAAATTCTTATAATAAATAGAATTGTAACAAATACAGCCCTTAATAATTAAATCATTCATGTTAATACATGTGAATGCTGAGAACCAGTAGAATCAAAAGCAAAAGGAGATATTTTACAAAGGAGAAATATAAATTCTAGAAGTATCATGTTTCAGAGCTTCAGATACCAAACTTCAGATACCAAAACATACCAAGAAATATCAATACCTTAAAGAATTTTACAAATAGTATTTTTGTAACCCTACTGTTTTGTAATAATACTATTTCACTCCTAAATTTCCAATTTCAAATTTGGTTTTTTTTGATATTTATTTTGACTTTTTTTCCCCTAAAAGGTAGACATGTGAATGTTTAAAGAGGCCTTATTTCTTGGGGCACCTGGATGGTTCAGTCAGTTGAGTGTCCAGCTTCAGCTCAGGTCATAATCTCATGGTTCATGAGTTCAAGCCCTGTGTCAGCGTCTGTGCTGACAAGTCAGAGCCTGAAGCCTACTTCGGGTTCTGTCTCCCTCTTACTCTGCCCCTCCCCTGCTCACACTTGCAAGGTCTCTCTTTCTCAAAAAAATGAATAAGCATTTAAAAAAAACTTTAAAAAAGAGGCCTTGTTTCTTTAATTTTGTACTTATTTTGGGTAAGTGATTGGGCTTAAATATTTTTCTTAACAGATTTTTCACTGTGAATGTACTAATCAATAATGCTTAATGTGTTCATATATAAGTGGTGTTTTTGAGTAAGATGTCATTTGTCTTTAATTTAGTTAACAAAGAATTCTGTAAAATTTTCTCGGCACCATTTTCTAAAAAATACTGACTTGTCAATAACGATGATACTGTAAACTGAATGGTAAATGAATGCTAATTTTAAAAATTCCTTCATGCGTCTGTTTTAGTATAAGCAGGATACCACCAGGTGGCAGTACAAGCCAAGGACAAAATCACCACTGTAATTTATAGTTAGTCTTTAACTGGAATGAAATGAGTAATTGAATATCCATATTCGAGTAGAATCACCCCATCTTCCTAGGTGTTTTTTTAAACTTGGTTTTATACTGGTTTTTTAGAGGTTAGGTTTTGATTTTTTTTTTAATCCAGTCAAATTGTACAGGAAAAACCTGTTTTGATATGTTACTTTGAGTAACCCAAAAGAACATATTCTGGATTCCAGTCCAGACGAGACTCAAACATCTTTAAATGGTAAGATTCCTTGTGCCACAGAACTGTATGTCCTAAGCCCATCAGGGGAGCAAAGCTAGTGCTGTAGTCAGGAGCCAGCCTGCCAGGAAATCTACATGGCAATTTGGGGTTGAATTATTCATAGATGCTTCTTTTGTGGGTTAGACAGCCCAATCTGTCTAAATTTTTTTTAAGTCAGGTATGACTTGATTGCAGTGCTTAGTCACATATCTGGAAATAAATAGTTGCTAGATAAAAATGTGATTTTTTTTATTTTTATAACTAAATATGTATGGCATGTGTTTCATGTCCATATATTTCCAAGGGTATTTTGAGAGACATCTGTTTCCATATCAGTAACTTTGCTCTTTCATGGTGCTGGAGTCTTTCTTTGAGAAGGAGATAGAAGCGTTGGGGGATGTTCTGTAAGAGGCATTCCTCGGGTACATGGAATAGCTTAAACAGCTCAAAACCCAAAGCCTGGGTTTCTAATGAGTGGCTTTAGTTATATTAATGTTAATATTTGTTTTAGCCACGGAAGGAGAATTTCTAGCTGCTCCAATAGAAATACGAAGTCTCTCAGCTGAATAAATTAAATCCTCCCATACTGAGGCATCTTGAAAATGAGCACCCATGGGTGTAGGGGGATTTGTGAGAAATCATACAGAGCCCAAAATGGCCCGAAAGACAGGAGTTTGAGGATACTGATCCTTCAGACTTTCAGGGGGAGAAGAAGTGATTTTAGTAAATTATAATAACAAATGTGGTCTCAATTCCATAATATCAAATAAATGATTGGTGAGTCCTTAGAAACAGCATCATTTATTCATTAGAAGTCAGAAATGGGTTTAACACTCATCACAGCAAACTTTCCTTTTTAACAAAGCATCCAGATTACCAGAGCTGGGAAGGGTGGAAAACCTAGAAATCTGATTTGAGCAAGGCACTTGGCAAGGTCTGTCAACACACCTTTGGCTGAAGTAATGTGTAAGTGTCATTATGTATATTGATAATTAATTGATTAACTACCAAGGTGGTGCTGTTTAATAGATTGATGTCAAGTGGAGGGATGTTTCTAAGGATGCTCTTGGCCTTTTTCCTTTAATACTTTTTATTAGTGATTGGGGTGAAGATGTTGAAGTCATTCTTATAAAATTTGAGATGATATGAAGTTAAAGAGAATAAATTAAATGGTCAAATAGAGTTCTAAAATCTTAGGCTACTTGACCTTGGTGAGTGTTAGAAGAATGATTTTAAAGAGAAGAGGATTTATGTAAAGGCCACTACTTGAGTCCTAAAATCAATAGCATATATACAGGGTAAGTAAGTCGTATCTTAGCTGTAGCACATCTAGAAAAGACTTAAGGGAGTGTAGTTGGCAGTGAATATAGTATAAATCAGCTGTGAACCATGGCTGTCAGCAGAGTAAATATTAGGTTTTATTGTTCAAAAAATGTGGAATGGCATAGGAGAGAGATGTTCCCCCTTCTACTGGCTGAACCACCCTCTCTTCAATTCTGGGCGCTGTACCTCTAGTGGAGCATTGCTAGGCTAGGGAATGTTAGGGAAGGAGACAAGCATCATGATAAGAGCTGCAGATGCTGTTATGAAGGGCATGGCTAAAGAAACTGAGTATTAAAAAGTGCTATATCAGAAAATGGAGTGACTCTGGCCTCACATATTTAGAAGTCTTTCATATGAGAAAGGGATTAGACTTGTTCTGTATTCAAATTAAAATCAAGGGGATGGACCTCCTACACTGTTGGTGGGAATGTAAACTGGTACAGCCCCTCTGGAAAACAGTGTGGAGGTTCCTCAGGAAACTAACAATAGAACTCCCCTATGACCCAGCAATAGCACTGCTAGGAATTTACCCAAGGGATACAGAAATGCTGAGGCATAGGAGCACATGTACCCCAATGTTCATAGCAGCACTCTCCACAATAGCTAAAACATGGAAAGAGCCTAAGTGTCCATCAACAGATGAATGGATCAAGAAGATGTGGTTTATCTATACCATGGAATACTACATGGCAATGAGAAACAATGAAATCTGGCCATGTGTAGCAACATGGATGGACCTTGAGGGTGTTATGCTGAGCGAAATAAGTCAGGCAGAGAAGGACAAATATCATATATTTGCACATATAGGAGGATTAGGAGGAACTTGACGGAGGAACAAGGGGGAGAAGAAGGGGGAAATGGTGGGGGAAAGGGAGAGAGGCAAACCATGAGAGACTCTTGAATGCTGACAAAAACTGAGGACTGATGGATGTGGGGGGAGGGGGGATGGTCATGGAGGAGGACACTTGTGGGGATGAGCACTGAGTGTTATGTGGAAACTAATTTGACAATAAACTATTTGTAAAAAAAATAAAAATAAAAAAAATAAAAGAGAAGTGCTATAGAGCTCTGAACATTAAACAGATAATTACTATAGGTAAATCTCATAGAAATAAAGAAATGATCCTATAAAAAAATAAAATAAAATCAAGGGGATGGAGACCTTAGATAGTTTTGCATTTCATGTAATGACTCTCTGATAGTTGGAAGCAACTCCAGATGGGTACAAACTATTCCAAAAGATGGAGATTTCCCCACCATTAGAATATTCAAGCATGGAAATGTCTTAGCAACAGATAGGTAGTTGAATGAATTTAAAAGTCCCTTCCAATTCCGGATTTATGGTTATTTTCTTAGCCCATTTGTAAGCTAAAAGAAATCCTTAAGAAAAGGCATCTTTGAGGAATGGTTGGATGGCTCAGTCAGTTAAGCGTCCCACTCTTGATTTCACCTCAGGTTTTGATCTCGCGGTTCATGAGATTGAGCCCCCATCAGGCTCTGTGCTTGTTTGGATTCTCTTTCTCCCTCTCCCTCTCTGCCTCTCTCCTGCCCACTTGCCCACTCTCTCTGTCTCTCAAAATAAATAAATATTAAAAAGAAAGGGTACCTTTGAACATTTCTCAATATTAATTTATCTCATTAATTCTAATATGTGTGTGTGTGTTTTTTCCTGTGTCTAGTTAGCAGAGGTAGTATCAGGATTTAAAATGTGACCTTTATTCCTGTTGTTTCAAAGATATGGTCAAAGCCCCAGTGCCAAGATAAACATAATAGGTACCAAGTGCTTCCAAATTCTAAAGGGATTACCTAAGCAGGTCATGTCAAATGATTGGGTAACCAATTCTGCCTGTATTTAGCCCATTGCTTACCTCTGGGTTTGGAGTTGAAGAGTTAGTGATGAGGACTGTTTGAGAGATTCATTGGTGTCCGTAAGATACCCATCCCCCCGAGGGGAACTGCTGGGAGAGCTTTACATGTATGCCTTGGAATTTGGGAGACTCAAAGACAGTGATACTTACTAAGAGACTGTGGCTGGAGTTACGCATACCTGGGAGTGGCTCAAAGAAGAGAGAGGACTTTGGTCAAAACAGTCTTCCCCACCATGGAAGGGGTGGGGCAAAGGTGTGTGTTTCCCCTAGACTAGAAGTGGGGTTATTTTTAAAGGCAAGAAAGGTAGAAGAACCTAACCCCACAGGCTTGCATCTTAAGAATATAGCTCAGGGGAGCCAATTTAAATTCAGTAAGATGTTGGAATTTTTATAGTAAACAAGAGACCTTTAAAATATGTAAGATTATTCTTATAACTTAAAGGGACAGAGAGAGCTATCAGACCTTCCATTTAAGGGTTTAGAAAAGGAGTCCAGAAAGCAGGTTTGAAGAGACAGTGTAGAAAAGAATAAGCTGCCTTCTGCTTGCATCCTGTGCAGATCAACCTAATAGATAGATAGTGGAAATGCCAGAGCCATGGATTCTAGTTGTGGATTTTTCACCAAATAGCAGTGTTCATAGCAAGTCACCTTACCCACTTTGGGTCCCAAGTTTCTTCACTTGTAGATGATCCCCTGCTTTGTTTTAGCTATGTAGTTCTTTTTCCATTTCACTTCATAATCAAGATATACAATGTATGTCGTATATATACATATATGTATTATTTATAAATACATATTTACCCAGAACTTCTTTCAAAAAAATTTCATTAGCTGAACTCCATTTTCCATTGGCATACTATTGTGTTTTGTGCCTAAATATAGTGTTAAGGTTATCATTTGCATTTTTCTAGTAGTTTTCTTCTGCTAAACTTTATATAGATAAGTGTTTAGTAAGATATGGCATTTTAAGCATATATATTTTAAGAGTCTTACCATATTAATTCTGCTGATTCAGTCTACATGTGGCTTTTACATTTTATAGCTGAAAAGTCATAGGCAAACTAAATTGAAGAAGGTAAAAGGAACGTCAATTAAATACAATTAAATATTAAAGAACTCCCCAGGTCTCTTGGAATTCATGAGATAGTTCTGCAAGTTCTCACTCATGTGTGCAACAAAAAAAATAGACTTAGTTTGTCTTGAATTTTAAGTCTCATAATAAAACTGCTCTGTAAGGTAATGTAATTATCTATAAATTCCCATCAGAGTCTCTGACATGGCCTGGAAAAGGCTGGCACAACTAAATCATTGCTTTAGCTAGTTTAGCTATTTAAAATTATACAGTAAGGTGTGTATTTCAGTTCAAATGAAAATGAAACACTGATTAGAACATCATAAAATAGACAAAATGAGAAGGCAACATTTATCTTACTCTGCTCAGTTCTTTGCTGGAATTCCTCATTTCTGGGTTGATCTCTTGAACAATAACAATAATTTGTTATAAATTAGTTTGTGTATTTATTAGTTTTAAATATTAAAGACATTCAGTCTTTGTAATGATACTGAATAAGCATTTTTGAAGTAGAGCACAATACATGAACTGCATATCTATATATACAGTAGCATCTATGTCGTATATTGAGCTAGAACAGCGCAGCAGTAGCAACAGCCATGAAACTCATCACTCCGAAGCCTATAACTTGAGATATCTTTGCTATTTTCACCCAATTTGGATTTAAATGATCTCCCAAGTTTTCTTCTACCTCCATAATCCTATGATTTAACTCACAAGAGACATCATCTTTAAAGCGTGGGTATAAATTCAACCATGGAAGCTTAAGCCTCTAAAATCTCAGTATCCAGAACACCAAAACCCTGTTAGAATGCAGTGAGAATATTTGTATGTTGGTAAGAGAATGGAAAGTCAAGTGTAATAAAGTGCCTTTCCTTAAAAATACATGAGCGTAAGTTTAATTTCCCTTATGTTCCTGGGGCTACTCCACATCATGGTGGTTAAGAGACTTATAAGGAATGATTACAGAGAAAGAAGTAAATAAAGAGCCCTGAATTCTGCTGCTGAGGGCAGTTTATTTTCTTCCTTACAGGACCATAGACCCCAAGTCCACAGATCTAGGCCAGTGGTAAAAAAGGGCAACAGTACATATAATGAATTAGAGGGTGTCCACAGCACATCTTATTATTCTAGGCTTCTGGTAGTATTATTTTTGGAACCCTGCACATTTCCTCTTTTTTCCTACTCTTTGTGCAGTCTCTACTGCTTCTCTTTATACAAGGATCTACATAAGACCTAATGGGGTCAGAGAGCCTCTTCCACCTGGACATTGTGATTGGTTGAGATAAGATCATGACCCAAGCTGGGCCAATGAGAGGCCTTGTCTGGGACTTGCCCATAGTAAAATCTATTGGGAAAACTGCTTTTGCTTTTGAGTTCCTAGAGCTGGATGAGTAGCTGAGGATAGCTAATTTTATCATATTGTGGAGTGGGCCTTCTGCAATTGTCAAAATGAGGCCTACACTGAGAGAGACAAAGAAGAGAGGAGAGAAATGGCAGTGTTGTTTGAGGTCTGGCTCTAGTTCTGTCTGATGTTAGCTCTAATAAACCACTCCTTTTATGTTTTGTATGCATTGACTTGGATTTCTATCCTTTGTACCCTGCCTGATACAGATTTCAAAACAGAAATATTAGAAAACACCCTATTTTGAATGTTACTTCATAAACCTAAAAATACAGATGATTTTGGTATGATACTAAAAATAACTGCAATTTATCAAACATCTACCAGGTGATAAACATCGCAAGAAGTACATGATGTGTTTTATTTTCTTTTAATCTTCACAACAACCTATGTAGTATATGTATCAGTTAGCTATTGCTGGGTAGCTAATTGTCCCAAAACTTAGTGGCCTGAAACAATAAGACCTGATTTAACCATGTCTGTGGCTTGGTTGGGTGATTCTTCTGGTTTAGCACAGGGTCATCTGATCTTAAACAGGCTTATTCATGCATCTGCAGTAAGTTGACAGATTTCTGGGGACTGAGTAGTTTGGGATGACCTCATTCATGTGTCTGGAATTTGGTAGTCTTCTCAGCTGGGCCCCATAGGAGTGACTGGACATTATGTCTCCAGCAGGCTAGCCTGGGCTTGTTAACATGGATGTTGTAGGGTTCCAGGAGAGTGAGCGAAGGCAGGAAGTCCTCTCAAGGCTCAGGTGAGGTACTTGCATTTTCCTACTTCTCCTGCATCCTATGCACCAGAGTACAAGGCTGCCCACATTCAGGGAATGAAGAAATAGTCTCCACTTTTAATGGGAGGAGCTGAAAGTCAAAGGAAATGGATATAAGGAGGCATGAAAAAATGGGAGCACAACTACTTTACTAAAAAAGGTATTGGATGCATATACTTCAAAAGTTAAGAAATTTGCTCAAAGTCATATGGCTAGTAAGTAGCAGAGACAGGATTTGAGCCTTAATCTTCTGACTGAAAATCTCACTCCTTCAACATTTCTCTATTCTTGTTGATTGATCTATGTAATCCAGATGTCACAACTTAATTAGTTTCTGAAGGCCTATTCTTAGATCACTTTTGAATGACTTCTCAGTTATTATGAACAGTTTATTATAATAAAGGTATTAGCTTTCTGTGAATAGGTTTTCTTGAGCCACTCTTATAAGTATTTATAGCCACAATAAAGTTAAATTCATATTTTCATCTTGCGTCATGGCTATGATCTGAAATACCAGACATTATTTTGGGAGAATAGATAAAATAACTTGGAAGTATCTTGTAAAATTTTAAACAATACTTGGATGTAGTGAGGAAACAATCCATTCAGGCAAATGGGAAGCTGGAAGATGAGGAGATCTGTAAAATGGGAAGAAGGCTGTCACAATTGGAAGAAAGAGATAGTGGTCTTCAACCCTGTAGTATTCTAGGGAAGGTAGCAGTGACAGTAGCTATCATTTATGTTGAGGAATCTTATAGCCTCGTGTGAAAGTCTTCATGAATATTCCAGAGTCACCCCTTTCCATCTATCAAAATGATAGAATATGGAGAACGGAAACAGTGTACACAGAGCCTCCTATTGCACTGCAAGACTCAGATGCCTCATGTTGTGCCTTTCCCAAAAAAGTTTAGCTTAAAGCCCCCCTTGCATGCCTAGTTTAAAAGTCTGAGTGTTATAATTGTTCCTCTAGAACAGTCCAAAGGGTGTTGGTGGGGGAGGGGAGTGGCCACATAGACAACTTTGTCTCATGAAATTCAATGTTTAAAATGGATGATTGCTGTGAGGAAAGGAAGATCGGAAGAGCATAGAAAGAAACAGATGGTGGGAAATGAAGGAAGATAACTGCCAAGAACTTTCTTCCTGCAACTGAAGCAAGAGCTTCTCTCAGAAGGTAACACTAGGCAAGTAGAACTGAACACCTGGGAACTTCTCAGAGATCATTTGGTTTGAGGTGGAGTGACTAGAACTTACATTTGGGATATAGGCACAAGAAAAGAGAATGTTCATATGGTTCCCATGAGATAAGAAGAGGTAAAGAGGGACAAATCAGAGGACGTCTCTGATTGGTAAAGAAAGCATATGGTTTTATGATTTATAAGCTGGATATTAGGGGGAAAAGTGATTTGTATAGTTTTTAAACATCATAATATCTTATATCTTCACCTTCTTTTCAACACATTGGTAAATATGTCACTCTAGCATAGTAGGTTCTAATTTTAGAATCTGATGATAAGGAAAAGACAGGGTATGAAAAGAACAGTGTGTATTTTCCTCAGAGGGAAAAAGCCAGGGATTGCACTCTTCCTAATGAGCTTCCTAAGTGATTTGTTTGTTTGTTTGTTTTTAGATGTTTATCTATTTTTGACAGAGACAGAATGTGAGTGAGGGTGGGGCAAAGGGAGACGAAAGTACAGAATCTGAAGCAGGCTCCAGGCTCTGAGGTGTCAGCACAGAGCCTGATGCAGGGCTTGAACCCACAAACTGCAAGATCATGACCTGAGCTGAAGTTGAATGCTTAACTGACTGAGCCACCCCGGAGCTCCAAGTGATTTATTTTAAGTGGGTTTTGCATGTTCTGTGTTCAGAAGCACAGAAAAACTTGCAATGGAGAATCAGTTTCCCCTCTTTTCTGTTAATCTCTGTCTGGCCCTGGATGACTCTGGAAAGAATGGGTGATCACTCTACCAAGTCGGAGAAGTTTGGTCTGTGGTCAGGGCTGTGGTCTGTGGTCAGGGCTAGATCCCAGGGATGTGGAACCTGACATTCCTGTATTTCATGTTTGTGGGAATTTGTCCATATTTGACTGTCATCTAACTGCAGACTTTCTCCCTACACCAAAAAGGTCCAGAGTTCTAACCACAGAATGAGAATTCTATATAAACCTGAAATCACTTTTCAAGTGTTATGTCCGGTGTTATGTGAGGAGAAGTGGAACCATTAGTCATTGTAATTAAGCCAAATGTAATTACTTTCATAATCTTGAGTTGTTCATATTGAATTCCATCAAAATTGCCTTATGAAGCTGGGGAATTATAAAGAATTATTGACAAAGGATACTATCAATAATTCTTCCATTTTTATTCAATTCACTTTTACATTGGTCCATCTACCTTTAAATGAAATCATTTATGTTTCTTCTAGTAAAAAAAAATAATTCCTGTTCCCTGCAGAACACTTGACAGTGAGTAAAAGCCCAAAGGAAAACAACAAAAAAATGTTTCAAATTATATACCATAGTGTTAACATTTTGATGCACAAAATTTCCACATTAATCTTAAACATATTTATGTATACATATATTTTAACACCATTGGTCTCAAATTTGTGGAATACTTAGAAATATATTGTGAGTACTTTCCTAAATAGATTATTATTTTGGCAAGGACCCATTTGTCTCACCATTATTAATATCACTGAAATTCCCACACATGTGGATTTTTACTCTGGCCACCTCTGCACTCATCCAAAAAGTATATACTGACTTCTTACTATTGACCAGTCACTGTTGTGACAGCAGAATGAGAGGGATCCTGGGATAGGGAGAGCACCAGCCAAGTATTTGGAAAGCTCAGTTTTTATTTCAGCTTTGCTGCTAAATGCTTACTGTCCTTGGACTAATGAAAACCAGCAGCTAACATATACTGAACATTCACTTTAAAAAGTTTTTTTAAAGTAAGCTCTAGGTCACACAGGGCTTGAGCTCATGAACCCAAGATCCAGAGTAGTAGCCTCTACTGACTACGCCAGTCTCTCAGATACTGAACATTAACTATGTGCTAACTACTGCTCAAAGCCCTTCACTTATACTTTCATATTTAATCACAACACCTCAATGAGGTAGATACTGATATAATTATGCTCATTTTACAGAGGAAAAGGTTGAGGCCAGAAAGATTAAGGAATTTTCCCAGTGGCACATAGCTAGTAGGTAG
This sequence comes from Proteles cristata cristata, assembly GCA_017311185.1. NCBI lineage: Eukaryota > Metazoa > Chordata > Mammalia > Carnivora > Hyaenidae > Proteles > Proteles cristata. Next base: position 193,911 of record JAESUZ010003912.1, on the reverse strand, counting down.
TGGAGCCAGGATTTAACCCTGGTAGCTAATTCTGGAGCTTATGTTCTTAATCATCACTCTATACTTTTGAAATGACTATGAGCACTTGTTCTCTGGCCCTTAGTTTCCACACAGACAGAATGAATAGAAGTTATCCTAAAAGCAGGTGATCTCCAGTGTCATTTGCTTGTTTGCAAATATAATAGGATTTCATCATATGCATAGTTAACTTTTTCACCTTCAGAATTTCTCCAAATGAAGAGTGAAAGCAAGAGAGAAAGAGATTAAAAGAAAGAGTTTAATACAGAGAATTGAAGTAGTCAGCAGTCAGTGCGGGGTTGGTCAAAGCCTATGGAAATAATATATGAATGATTTAATTTTAAAATTGTTCTTATCATTGACAATGGAAAGAAATGTATTGTTCTAGTGACCAGGTATATTAATGGTGATAGATTCACCCATATCTTGAAGAAGAAATTGAAGAATTAATTGAAGTGAGTGGTAAAACACTTATACGTGATAAATTAGGGGGGCCAATAAAATCAACTTGCAGTTGCAAAAAAAAATGCACACTATAGTTTTTAACCAATGTATTTTTTAAAATTTAATTTCTTTAATTTAAATCCAAGTTAGTTAGCATATAGTGCAACGAAGATTTGAGGAGTAGATTCCTTAATGCCTCTTTCCCATTTAGCCCATCCTCCCTCCCACAACCCCTCCAGTAGTCCTCTGTTTGTTCTCCATATTTAAGAGCCTCTTATATTTTTCTCCCCTCCCTATTTTTACATTATTTTTGCTTCCCGTCCCTTATGTTTATCTGTTTTGTATCTTAAAGTCCTCGTATGAGTGACGTCATATATTCGTCTTTCTCTGACTGACTAATTCACTTAGCATAATGCCCCTAGTTCCCATGTAGTTGTAAATGGCAAGATTTCATTCTTTTTGATTGCTGAGAAGTACTCCATTGTGTATATACATACCACATCTTCTTTATCCATTCATCCATTGATGTACATTAGGGCTCTTTCCATACTTTGGCTATTGTTGATAGTGCTACTATAGACATTGGGGTGCATGTGTCTCTTTGAAACAGCACACCTGTATCCCTTGGGTAAATACCAAGTAGTGCAATTGCTAGGTCATAGGGTATTTCTATTTTTAATTTTTTGAGGAACCTGCATACTGTTTTCCAGAGTGGCTGCACCAGTTTGCATTCCCACCAGCAGTGAAAAAGAGATCCTCTTTCTCCATATCCTCACCAGCATCTGTTGTTGCCTGAGTTGTTAATGTTAGCCATTCTGATTAATGTGAAATGGAATCTCATTGTTAACCAATGTATTTTTTAAAAGTTTATTTATTTATTTTGAGGGAGAGAGCAAGCTGGGGAAGGGCAGAGAGAGAGAGAGAATCCCAACGCAGGGCTCAAACCCATGAACTGTGAGATCAAGAATCAGCCACTTAACCAACCAGACCACTCAGGCATCCCTAATCAGTGTATTTTAAGGATAGTTTTACTATATGTGATTTTTAAAAATCTAGTGAATTTAAAATCAAACCTGGAAGTAAGATGTGAATCCATTTTAACAAATACCTTCTCAAATTTTTTTTTTTTGAAAGATAAAAGTTTAAAGAATCCAAAAGTCAAGATTTATTCTGGCCTCATGAGGAACTAGACTACGACAAAAAAAAACTCCCAAAAAAACAAAACAAAACATAAAACCATTAGGATCCAAGGTAGCAATTTCCTGGCTCCTTTTCTTTATTCCTCTGCTTCTCTATGGGGACCTGTTTGATTTTTTTTTCCACACAAGCTTTCTTTACTTCTCCAGGCATGGGTGGAAAATGGTCATCCTACATAATCTTTCAGACCAAGCCCTCAGCAGTGAATGACCAGTGTTTCTGAGACTTAATTCCAAATGTTTTGGAGAACTGCAACCTGAAATAGGTTTGTGAGACCCAAGAGAGTAGGGCTCTATGCCCCACTTTCCAGGAGAAACCCTGGGGAAGAATCTAAATCCAGAACAGGAACTGCTACATGGTACGTTTCAGCATGCCAGCCACAAATCGCCTCACAGAGGTTCCTGGGTCCCTGAAGCAGGGCTCACAAGCAGGGGAGGAAGTTACTAGACTCTCCCTGAAGACAGAAGTGAGGGAGGTCTTAATGGTGCTGAGAGAATACCAGACAAGGCATTAGATGCCTTAGTAGGTGACCAATAGCAGGACACTGTGGAATCGACTTAGCTACAACCCAGGAAAAGGGAAGTGGGAAAGGAAGAATACCAAAGCAACAGATTTCATTTCTGCCTTTCCAGTGAAATGGAGCTTACAATAAAAGCTAGACTGAATAAGGGGCGCCTGGGTGGCTTAGTCGGTTAAGCGTCCGACTTTCGCTTAGGTCATGATCTCGCGGTTCGTGGGTTCGAGCCCCGCGTCGGGCTCTGTGCTGACTGCCAGCTCAGAGCCTGGAGCCTGTTTCAGTCTGTGACTCCCTCTCTCTCTGACCCTCCCCTGCTCACGCTGTCTCTCTCTCTCTCTCTCCTAGAAATAAATAAAAACATTAAAAAAAAAAAGCTAGACTGAATTATAGAAAAATAATACTATGTTGGGGGACACACTTGCTTTGAGGGTCAAGACTTGTATGCAATACCAATGGAAACCTGTCTGGAATTGCTGTGATTCCTCATGCAGCACATTCTGAAATACATATTACTGATAGTCGCCAGAATTAGGGTCAAGCCATTTTGAGCAACACTTGAGATCCTGTGCAGAGACAACGTAGGTACTCAAGATACCAGTGATTTCAGGAAAACCAGTGGGCTATAGTGAAATTTAAATCAGCAATAGTTCCACAAAAATGCTTTAAAGTTTTTGAGCAACTTGAGGGTGGTGGGGAGAAGAAAAAGGACAAATGTTAACCTTAATGAAGTTAACGGGTAGAGTTGAGTTCTCTGAGTACCAGGAAGGTACTTAAAAAGGTAGGTGTGTGATATGTTCTTTTCAAGGCATCTTTCTCAGATGGTGATTTTAGCCAGTGGACTCTGGAGAGGAAGGAGTGATTCCAGCAGCACCAGCTGAGGCCCTGACAGATGGCACAGATGGGCACTTATCACAGCAGCTCTTTTGGGATCCCTTGACCCAGGCTGTTTTTAAGGTAGCTTCCAAGGCAGAAGGATCCTGATGCTCTACCGAATGGGTGTCCCTTTACTGTGCTATGGATTGATGCAGTGGCCAGGGCCACAGTCAGACATCTCTTGGGGAAGAACTCTTTAACAAGCCTTGAGAAGATACTGCTCTGCATTGGAAGGTGGACAGTTCTAAGACTCTGGTGAAGTACAAGAACACCCCTATTTTGTATTTGCTGGAAGAGAAGAATATTTTTTTTACTTTAGATAAAAATTGTAAATATTTTATTTTTTAATATGGTTTACTGTCAAATTGGTTTCCATACAACACCCAGTACTCATCCCAACAAGTGCCCTCCTCAATGCCCATCACCCATTTTCCCCTCTCCCCCACCTGCCATCAACCCTCAGTTTGTTCTCAGTATTTAGAGTCTTTTATGGTTTGCCTCCCTCCCTCTGTTTAACTATTTTTTCCCCTTCCCTTCCCCTATGGTCCTCTGTTAAGTTTCTCCTGTTCCACATATGAGTGAAAACATATGGTATCTGTCCTTCTCTGCCTGACTTATTTCACTTAACATAATACCCTCCAGTTCCATCCACGTTGCTACAAATGGCCAGATTTCATTCTTTCTCATTGCCATGTAGTATTCCATGGTATATATAAACCACCTCTTCTTGATCCATTTGTCAGTTGATGGACATTTAGGCTGTTTCCATGATTTGTCTATTGTTGAAAGTGCTTCTATGAACATTGGGGTAATGTGCCCCTATGCATCAGTACTCCTGTATCCCTTGGGTAAATGCCTGGCAGTGCTATTTCTGGGTCATAGGGAAGTCCTATTGTTAATTTTTTGAGGAACCTCCACACTCTTTTCCAGAGTGGCTACACCAGTTTGCATTCCCACCAGCAGTGTAAGAGGGTGCCCATTTCTCCACATCCTTGCCGGCATCTGTAGTCTCCTGATTTGTTTATTTTAGCCACTCTGACTGGTGTGAGGTGGTATCTCAGTGTGGTTTCAATTTGTATTTCCCTGATGATGAGTGATGTTGAGCATCGTTACATGTGTCTGTTGGCCATCTGGATGTTGAGAAGAACTTTTAATGGTGACATTACCTTAAATGAACCCCCCAGCCACTAATACTGGAGCTAAGGCCTACTCAGTGAAGGTAAGAGGAAAGCGTCACAGAAAACTTAAGAGTACAGAGAATAGAGTCATGTTGTACTTTCAAGAGTCTGGGTTCAGTAAACCCTCATATCTCTTCTTTTTCCAGACCTCTGAAGCCCAGAGATCTAAAAGATTTTAGGCATGAACTTACGGTGGAGAGTCAGTTTGGGGAGCCTGGTCACACGCCTGCTGCCTTATTTAAGTCAACAATGGCTTTCGCTTCTTTGCTGCAGTGAGTCCCTCAAGGCCTCCTCTCAGTTCAGTGGAAGTGATGGGTGAATTTTGGGGGCAGGCTGCCAAGGGATTATCGATGGGAGATGGAAGAATTTCCCAGGTAACTTCAGGTAGGGAGAATTATAAGAGGAAGAACTCACCCAGGGTCTGTTCTCACCTTTGGGAGCCTGAGAGACATATCATTCCTGTGGTCAGGGGCTGCTGTGTTCACAGCAGTTCTCATCTGGAATTTGGACCCAGGTCTCAACCTGTGGTATGTGCATGTTCAGAAGGGTGGTGAAGGTGACTACTAACACCTGCAGAGGGAGTAAATTTACAGGGCTATAAATATTGAATTCAGGAAGAGAATATGGTGGAATAATATCTTTGAGATTTATTATTGTATTTCTTTTGGCACTTCTTTCCTCTCTCCATTTGAAGCAGATGGTCAGCTCCAAGCTCATCACCTCAGGAAGGGAAGTGACAGCATAGAAAGAACCTCTCCAGAACTGTGTTCCAAACCCTAAGTCCTTAGGGAACTAAGGGTATTTTGGGTATGGAAAAAAATGTTTAGAAAGAGTAGGAGGAAGAGAACAGGGCTTCCCTCAGGATTAGAGAAATATCCTGTAGGCTGGAGGGTGAGAAGGGGAACCAGTGGAGCCTTCAACAGGGGCTCTTAGCCCTGGTGCCCCAGTGCTCTTCTAGGGGAGTGACTATGTGGAATGCCTGGTAAGTGGGCCAGAGGGGCCTCTCATATATTCCTATGCTCCAGGGATCTTGAAGCAGTAGTTTCTACACTGGGATCTCTGGACTATACCTTGTCCCACCTGTCCTGTGGTCAGCAGTCCATACTAGTCTCCATATTCTCTCCATCCTTTACATTGAGCAGTCTTCATGGCCCCTTCTGGTTAGGTAGCTCTCTCTACTGTTTCTTTTATGTGAGGCTAGAGGAGGTAGGAGTGTTCTGTGCTTGTGTACTATGCTAGGACACAGGCATCTGTGTGAGGCTCGAGCATCTCATCTACCTACATGTACCTCAAGGTCAGCCTCTGTCTGAGGCCCTGATACATCTCTGAGGTCTAACTCTGATACCTGGTACTGGGGCTTTCATGTTCTTAGGTTCCTATTCATCAGCTCTCCTTGACAAAAACAATAATGAGGCTCAGAGAAGCATAGGGCTTGCTAAAAAGGAAAAGAAACTGTTTTATAAGAATATAAAAGTTTATACACTCTCATATTGCAGAATCTCTCTGAGTTACCTGTCTCCTCCCCATGGACTCATGATTATCAATGATGGCCTTCTAGAGACTGAAAGTTCAAGCTGAGAAGTAGACAAATTTCTCCTATAGTATGCTATCAAGAAATGTCATATCAGGGCCCTTGGGTGGCTTAGTTGGTTGAGTGTCCAACTTCGGCTCAGGTCATGATCTCACAGTTCATGAGTTCAAGCCCTATATTGGGCTTGCTGCTGTTAGGGTAGAACCCACTTTGGATCCTCTGTCCCCCTTTCTCTCTGTCCCTCCCCCACTTGCTTCTGTGTGGGCTCTCTCTCCAAAATAAGAAATATAAAAAAAGAAATGTCATATCAAGCTCTTGCTACAGACCCTTAGATCACATCAGTCTCTCTTTTTTATTAAAAAGTTTTAAATGTTTAATTATTTTTGAGAGAGAGACAGACAGAGTGTGAGCAGGGGAGGGGCAGAGAACAAGGATGACACAGAATCCAAAACAGGCTTCAGGCTCTGAGTTGTCAGCACAGAGCCCTACACAGGACTTGAACTCATGAATCGTGAGATCATGACCTGAGCCAAAGTTGGACACCTAACCGGCTAAGCCACCCAGGCACCCCAGATTAATCTCTCTTCAGAGTTTTATAAGACCAGGGTCTGCACTAGCCTGTCACATAAAAGGAAGATGTATATTATTCAGGAGTTTGGTCATGAAATCAACTTAACTGAAATATTCACAGTGAAAATTACCTTAAAACCATCTTTTTATCCCCCTTAAAGTAATCTCTATACCCAGATGCCCAGCATGGGGTTCAAACTCACTATCCTAAGATCAAGAGTTGCATGCTTTACCCAGTAAGCCAGCCAAGCACTCTTCCCTTAAAATCTTATTAAATCTTCAGTTACACTCCATATAAAGTAGGTGCCTTGAGTTTAGGGACAGTGTTATTTTAAAGTTTCTTTAAATTCTAGAATCACATTCAGTATGGTGAGATGCTCACACCATGAGAGGCACACTGGAAGAAGAGTAGTTTACGTCTCTCAGGTTAATTTTAATTTGGGGTGTGAATGAGAATGTGGGGCAAAGATATACATACATACCTTTTATTATAATGTACACATTATATATATATATAATTTACATTTATGTAATTCCTTCTTTTTGGTAGAGCAAACATAGAACTATGTTAGACACAGCTGAAGGTAACAAGAACATCCAGGAACTTGATCTCAAGGAGTATACAATTCTACTCCTGATATAATTAAATAGTAATATAAGAAGTAAATGGCAGCATAGAGGTCTCGCAGTGGTCTCACACCATCTCTTGGCTCTGGATTGTTCACTGTGGCTTCATTCTTAGGTTTCATGTATTGGAAAGATGTCCACCAATACTACAGGTCTGTATCTTCCCAGGTTATGCACAATAGAACAGAGTTTGTCAGCAGTTCTAGAAATTGTGACTCATCAGATCTGATTGGTACACGTGCCCATCCTAAACTCATCATGACTTTGAAGAAGAGATAAATGGTAAGAGGAGGGGGGAGGGTAGAAGGTAATTCTTTGGTTGATTATGCTTTAATTCTTGCATACACCTGGAGACAGGGCTGGAGTTAATCTCACTATAAACACTTAGAATAAGGAAGAAGTTGTTTCCCAGATGAAAATTAGGAGAATGCATCTTGAAAAAGGTGAATGGATAGTGTATAGGGAAAGGATACTTTTTTTTTTTAGTTTATTTATTTTGAGAGAGAGAGAGAGAGAGAGAGCGAGCAAAGGAGGGGCAGAGAGAGAATCCCAAGCAGGCTTCACATGATCAGCGCAGAGCTCGATGTGGGCTCGAATCCATGAGCCATGAGAGCTGAAGTCAGACACCTAACTGAGACTGAGCCACCTGGACACCCTGAGAAATCATATCCTTAAAAAAGTTAAAAATGTTGGAAATTTCTGGGCAGATATTCCAGAGGTTGTGTTGTAAAGCCTTAAACAACTGGGAAAAGGAAAGTGGGATGGGAGGTAGAAATCAGATTAAAGAAGCATGGGACTAAACTGGATGGTATTGAATTCAAAGGACAAAGGTCATGCTGGGAATGACATGAAAAAAGCATAGAATTCAGAGGCAGGCAGTGAGAGTCAGTGAACTATTGGGTCCCTGTTTGAATTTTGGGGTGAAGTTTTTTGTATTCATCTGTCAGCCCTAGATCCTTTCCCTTCTGGAGTGTTCACAAAGGCCTGACACTTCAAGAGCAGTTCACCAGAAGAGCTGGCATCTAGTTGAAAGATTTTACTTAATAAAAAAAAAATTTTCTGGTGATTATTAATAGAGGGATAGTAGTTCTACCTTGCTTTTTACTCATTTCCTTTCTTTTTTCTTTCTGATTAGGGTAACTATTTGAAAACCATGTAAAACAAGGGCAAAATTATATCCCCAAAAGATCACTGGAGCTTTCTCCTGTGTTTTTTTGCAGCACAGAAATGAGATTAATTGGAAAATGACAGAATCGAAGATATGTTTCGCTTGCTTTAAGCAAAGGCTAGCTTTAATATAGAGCATTTATATCTTTCATTCTGAAAACAATTATGAGCTGATTTATATATTACAGAATTCAATTGCTGCTTAAAACCATTAAATTATCCCGTTGAATTCCTACAGAGCCCCTTAAGAAATGTGTAAAAGACGAAAACAAAAACATTTAACGTTTTAAACCATATATTATCAGGCGAAACTTAATTTATTGGCAAGGTCCAGATTATTATTTCATTTAGAGATATATGTTATTATTGTGTTGAAATTGGCAGCAACTTGGACTGAATGTTAAAAAAATTAAGAATGGAAGCCTCTTTTCTATGAGAGTGTTGGTTAGCCTTGCATTTGTTTTGGAGATCTAATAGCTACCATATGTTAGGCCTATTAAATGAATGATGTAATTTAGGCTGCCTGTTGTCTTGCCAACTGCTCCATGCTGCCTCCTCATTTTTAGCATGTATTACTCCAATATGTTCATATATCACCCAGCAGTAGCTTCTTATACAATCATGTTAGTCCTTGGGCCTTTAACCCCATTCATCATCATATATAGGCTCTGTCTCCTTCCTTTCAGAATTGAAACTAATGAAAAATAATGGTAAACCTTGGCAAAGAGTGTGCTTGCAGGAGAACAATCAACCCAATATTCTGGCTCATGGATAGAAAACCAAGGGGAGTGTTAACATTTAAGACAAGAGCACAATGTATGATTAAGATAATTCAGGCTTCTCCACGACATGAAATACAGAAAAATGTTTTCTCTTTTATGAAATATTAGATGGTACATTTCTCCACCCTAGTGAGCAGGATGATAGAATAAGAATGATCAGAGCAAAAAGAGTAATGTATTATATATTAAATGTCCTTTGTATGTGCTACCTCTGATGGTTCTTATCCAGGAAGATAGTAAGTTCACTCTGAGTATCTCAAGTATTTATGTAGCTAAAACCCATGTATTTTCCATTTTATAAATGGGAAAACAGAGGACCAAAATTGATTAATGACTTGTTTCAAGCTTTTACTTTTATGTATCAGCGTTTAGTAAAAGGAAATGTATAGATATTAAAAAATTACATTGGGAAAAATCCATGATCAATGATTAGATAAATGTAATTGAAATCTATTTCTTACCAGCCTAAATTCACCATGCTACAATTATCCTAGGCCTGTTTTTACTAGCATTTTCCAGGAAGTACATCAGTGGGACTTTTTTTCAGCATTATAAAGGAATCCTAGAACTGCCACTGTGTAGCTTCAAAGACTCACATCTTCGAATAATGTCTTATGTATTCAGAAGGACTACTTATTTTAAGTAATATACATTCAATATGGCAGATTTCTTTTTTCTACCTTGTATTTTCATATAATATATTTCAGTGTTCTATGGGTTTTTTTTTTTTTCCCTTTAAGCCTAGGATTGGAGAGATAATTTTCTTTAATTTACACCTTCTGCATGGTCCAGCAGGACCTAAAATTAATCCTTTCCTTTATGGGGAATGCATAACAGTCACACTCTTATGTAACCTGTTGGCTCCCACTTGTCATCTTAATGAACTTCCCCATTTCCTACTGTTTTACAATCTGTCCTTTTGGCATCTTAAAACTTCCTGCACCCTTCTTCCTTTGGTAAGTGTATTAGTTTCCTAGGGCTGCCATACCAAAGTACCACTGACTGAGTGGCTTAAGCAATGGAAATTTATTTTCTTACAGTTCTGGAGACTAGAAGTCTGAGATCAAGGTGTAAGCAGGAACACTTCTTGTGAGGTCCTTGAGGAAAGGATCTGTTGCAGGCCTCTCTCTGTAGCTTGTGGATGATAGTCTTCTTCCTGTCTCATCATCTTCTTTGTGTCTTCCTGTTTTTCCTCTGGGTGCGTGTTTATGTCCAAATTTCCTCTTTTAAGGACACCAGTCATACTGGACCAGGGCTTACCCTAATGACCTCATTTTAATGTAATTACTTCTGCAAAGTAATTTTGGGGAGGGGGAGTACAAATTCAGCCTATAATAGTGGGAAAGAAGTACAGAAATATTTAATGCTACATGGCAGTCCTGGGGTGCTGAGATTCCATGGATCCCCAAAATACAGATCTTAATGATCAGGCAAGAAACATGGATATGTTGCATAGTAATATTAGTCTTCTAGCAGTCAAAATGCTAACCTCATAAGATTTATACCCTACCCCCACTCTCTACATGTCAACAAAACAATGCTGGCTAAGTTAGCAAGTGTGTAGAGACCCTAAAACAGCTAAGGGGAAAGAGAACCTCCAGAGCCTGGCATGCCAATGGCAATGAAAGTTAGATATTCTTTTTAGGGGGTATTTTCATTCAGGTTACAACACATACCTGTAAACCAACACTCAACCATCCTGAAATTTTAGGATGGTATTGTATGGAATATGTGCTGTTTTGTGCGAGTCAACAATGTAAGTTCTCTATTGTTTTCAAGTCTTTAAATGTATATCTCTAAATAAATACAAAAAATTATATAATAATTTCAAAATTGTCAGTTAAGAACCTATTTCATTGGAGTCATTCCAAAAAATAGAACTATGAAAAGAATCACATGTTACTAGAAGGCAGAAGATATCAGAAACTCTGTAAATAGCTTTTGACTTTCAATGCCATTATTTTCTTCTTGGAACCATAAATTGTGATTGTATTAGAGATTTAAATGTTTTTATTCATCATGCTAATGAAGATGACTTAGGAGCAGGCTGGTGGGTGGTTAAATTCTAGAGATGAGAAGTTAGCCTGAGGACTTTTATCAGATCGAATATATGTCTGTCTGCTCTGATTGCTGAGCTTCGAGGTTAATTCTGGAGACAGCCCAGGGAGTAAAGACCTGTGTGGGAGGAATAAAGAAAGAGTGGAAGGAAGATGTTCCAGCCTCTTCCTCCATGGAAACTGACCTGGCCTCTTAAAGTCTCTTTCTGGATTAAGGATGCCAGACTAAGATCTGTTACGACCTACCTACTTCTCCAGAGTGATCACATCATTTAGAGGAAGGAGGATACAAGGAGGGAAATGGGGGCACCAAGTAGCTCCAGTGAGCAGTTTCTACCTAAGTTTCTCAAAGGGCTGGCGTGTCATATACTCACTCATACTTAAAATGCCCCTTAAAAGCATGCATTTCTTTTTTTTTTTTCAATGTTTTATTTATTTCTGAGAGAGAGAGAGAGAGAGAGAGAGAAACAGCATGAGCAGGGGAGGGTCAGAGAGAGAGGGAGACACAGAATCTGAAGCAGGCTCCAGGTTCTGAGCTGTCAGCACACAGCCTGACGCGGGGCTTGAACCCTTGAGCTGTGTGATCATGACCTGAGCCGAAGTCGAACACTTAACCGACTGAGCCACCCAGGTGCCCCAGCATGCATTTCTTTATACTGCCCCTTTTGCTTCATTAATTCTAGATAAGGATTATATTACATTTGAAGTGTTTTTAGCAAGGTCTTAGAATTTCCAATATTAACCTGCTTACTATTCTTTATAAAAGTCAGAGTTTTGAAGTTACATTTAAATAAAATGTACAATGAGTTTACCTTAGAAACAGTAGGGATTACTATCAAGTGTTTTCTTTCTAGGTGGGGTTTTCTCGAGCTGTTGTAAAAGGCAGGGCTCACTAATATGCTGAAGTCTAGAAATTGCTGTTTTTACTAATGGGTAAAAACTAGACGGCTTATCCCTTTTCTCAGAAAGTATTAGTGACTTCCTGTGGGAGGAAAGAAGTGGGAGAAAACCCTTCCTACGCTCTTTAACAGTTTCCTATGTTATTTTCTGCGGCCTGAAGAGAGATGCATCCTGTTCTCCTTTCCCAATTTATCACTTCCTCGCTTATACTCAATCCCCACACACCCACAGGGACCAAGTCTCACTTCTACTGGTTTTGTTGTGCAGTTCATTTATTTCTATAATCCTTCCAAATGACTCAAAAAAGTGGATGTGTATGTATTCTTAGATGTGTCATCTCACTCGTTTTTAAATTATAACACCAAACGGAATTTTAATCAACCTTCCAGGTCAGTTAAATAAAAAGTTTGGGTATAAACCAAGAGTTAAAGTTACTGTTATATATTGAGTTTTTAGCAGTAGGAAATGATTATAGCTGTAAATGATAATTCTTCATCTTACAAGTTAGGAAATAGAATGATCTGAAAGCTCTTTCCTGTCGGTTTTATCTGTGACATGAGTAGATTGATTCACTGTGTACATTCTGCAGATTCTCAAGAGTATTTGCTCAAGGGAAGGGCTGGGCTCGTGTGTGTGTGTGTGTGTGTGTGTGTCCTGTCAGTCCTGGGTAAAGTGGTGTTGGATATCCTGGAGTCTTGTACTGACATTTCTGGTTCGGTTTTTTTTTTCCTTTTGTCCGTCCTTCCTTCCTTCCTTCCTTCCTTCCTTCCTTCCTTCCTTCCTTCCTTCCTCCCTTCCTCCTTCCCTCCCTCCCTTTCTTTCTTTCTTGCAAGTTAGGCATATGCTGGAGTCAGGCAGCTCAGTTAGGTTATATGGTTTGAGAGGAAATTTGGTAGGATTTAAAAGGAATTTTTTATGAAAGCCTAAGGGAAGTGTTTGGTTATTTTGTGGAGCAAGAACTAAAGGAATTAGCAAGAAGGTAGTTGGAAAAACAGGCACTTATTCCTCTGGGTGTTTATATGAGGGCAGAAGGCTGAAAGCAAGAAATTTATAGGCATGTTGATTGATAGAGGAGCCAAGTGGAGAATGTTGCTAAGGATAGACTGTTTTTGATAAATGGTAACCATCCTCAGGATGATAAAAACATGAGGAAGATAGGAGACTAAACTTCTTTCCTTTCTATGGGACCAATCTATATTGCCTTATATTACAATGAATGAAATCATTTAAAGAGAGGATTCCAAAGACATATGGAAATACATTTCAAAAAGAAAGGAGCTCAGTTTAGAAGCAAGAACTTTTTTTTTCTTGTGTACCTTTTTACTTATTAAAACATGGATCAAGTGTAGGAGGAACACCCTGACATTCATCTCCTGAGGAATGGTTTCTCTACCCTGCATCCATGTGGTGAAGCACTGTACCACCACTCCCCATGGGGCAGTCTCTCTCCAGTGCCAGACTCCTCAAAGGTAACCCTGCTAAAGTGTGGTTTCTGTCTTTGAAATTTTCTAGCTTTTAGTTTGGAAATTATATATACATATGCACATATACACATTTATATATGTATACATAAGTATATACGTGTAATCACTTATATATACAAATGATTATATGTATAATTTTGCTTTGTATATATTTTTCTAAGTACAGTTTGTAATTTGTATTTTTATTTATTAGTAGGTTGTGGAGATGTTTCCGTAATAACCCATACCATTTTTAAAATTTGTATTACTCTTGGCTTAAAAACTAATAATTGACCCTAAGTAGACAAATTGACTACAGGAGAATGGCGTTATGTGGATATAAGTATGAGTGTTAGAAGCAAGAACCTTTAATGTCTTCACTGATCAAGAGGCTGGGGATGTAAGGCTAAATTAACTAAATTTCAGTTCATTTGGGGGTTTGTTTAAAATGACTTAACCTGGTAAAGAACCACTTCCTCAGAGGGATGAGGGAAAGGACGTAAATGATGACTCAGAGAGGCTTTTGAAAAGTGGTGAAGCAAATGTCATCCATTAGAAATTTCTTAATAATTTATTAGACTCAATATATATTTGTTATTTTTTCTCTTTAAATGAGCAAGGATGTACTACTATGTTGCTTGGAGTATGAGGAGAACTTATTGAAGTCTAACATTTCAAACTAGTTTCAACACTCAAATAAAAAAGATGTTTTAGTCAAATGAAAAGTGCAGAGAAAAATGGGACTGGGGGGAGGGCTGGATCACACAGCCAGAGCCTTGGAGACCACCTGGAAGACTAGAGGAGTAAGCACAGGTCATTGCAGCGCAGTCTGAGAGCCAAAGAGGGGGCCTTGGAGTCTAATGGGAAATGCTAGTCCTTGCTCTCCTGTTTGGATGAGGGCTAGGATTCCAGACTTGGAACCATAAGTCTCTACATATGATGCAAGGTCTATAAATAATGGACTGAAACTTGGACAATCTGAATATCAGAAGGATAGAGGTGGGAGGACTGACAAAAGAACGAACTGCTGAGAAACTGCACTGAAATTTTTGGCAAAAAGAGGGGACCATGAGGCCAAAACCTGACAGTGAAATAAAGAAGCCAACCTACCGGATCTAATGGCTGTGCAACCTTTATGTGTGTCCAAGACTGAATCAGGAGGCAGGTCTGGCATCCAGTGTCACCATGATTGGGACGCAGCCATATCCCACGCTTAGCTAAGAAGGAATCCCAGGAAGGGAGCATGGAAACTGCAGTCCTCTTTTCCCATCCCGCTCCCCTGGAATCTAGGGGCATGGCCATTTTGTTAGCATACCTTAACGTGGAATTTTGTCAGGATTGTATTTGTTAAGACTTGTTAGTTTTTACCTGTAGTGAAAAACTGTTGGAAAGAAAAAAGTGTCATTTGCTTGTTTCAGAGACTGGCAATATGAGATAAACTGGGTGGGAGAGGGTGTGTGTATTGGACTCTAGGAAGAACCAGGGGACAGAAGTGTCTGTAGCAGTGATTCTCAATGCAGCATTGAAGTATTTTGCCCCCAGAATATTTGACAGTATATGGAGACTTTTTTGATTGTTGGGACTATAAGAGAGCATGCTACTGACATCTGGTGGAAAGAGGCCAGGGGTGCTCCTAAACATCCTACAATGCACAGGAACTCCCACCCCACTCACACCCCCACAAAAATTATTTGGTTCAATATGACAATAGCGCAGGAGCTAAGAAACCTTGGTTTAGAGGCTAGTAGATGGCTCAGCTGAAACAAGGGAGGGGAATGGGTCTTACCACCAGGTCTGATGCAGAAAGAGGCTGAATGGAGGTCCTGTGGGTGGGAAACTGCTAGAAAGCACAGAGCGTCTGCAGGGTGGGAGTGGGATGGGGTGCAATGGAGCGGGGAGTATTTGGAGAAATGACTTTCATTCCTTAACAGTGTATCTAGCAGAGACACTGACATCTGTTACTTGTGAGGGGGAGTTAATTTTGTCCCAGTTCGTTCTAAAGGGACCTGTGGTCAAAACATGTATTGCCTCCTTGTGCTCACTATTTACCTTCAAGCCAGAATGAGGAAATAAGATCTACTTTCTCTTTTTGGTCCCCTGTACCTTGAGAAGCCTCTTCTCTTGACATCATTGCTACCTTGGGCTATCATCCGGTTTTCTATTTCTTTTAATGGCCAGTGAGTAGATTATATTTTGTGCCTCCATCTTCTTTTCACACAGCCTATCCTTCCTGCATAGACTGAATCTATTCAGTGAAAGCTCATCAGTGCCCTCCGTCTTGCTCTACCGAGCCCTTATACTGTCTGCTTCTCTCTGGCTGTCAACACTGATGTCTACACTTTTCTTGAATTTTTTTCTTCCATTAGTTTTCTAGACCCTTCTGGCTCCTCTTTTTTAACCCAAAATCTTTTTCTCGCCCCTTTTCTAGCTCAGTACCTACTCCTGGTCTTTGCAACTATATCTTCTGTCATACTTTCTTTAATATATTTTCCTGGTGATGTCACTCCATCAACTCACTGCGGATGAGTTGTTATTTTTTTCTCTAAGGTCATCAGTCATGTTTGCTCTTTTAAGTTACAGATCCTTACTGTCAACCAACCAGACAATTCCACTTTACTTCGATGCTGTGATCTCAAATGTTTGAGTGCAAAATTGATCATATTCTCTGTCATCAATTAGGAAGTTGTGTGATGCCTTTAAGATGTCCCCAGGACAAAACTCCTCTGATCTATCTCTGAGTTGCTTCTTTGGTCCCTAGCTTTTCCGGTATCTCCTGAATCAGCTTTGCTCAAGACTTTGGATTTCCGCTCCAGTGAGAAGATTTATTTTTCTCTAGAAATTGAGCACTTATTACTCACCATGTTACTTATCCACCACCAGTTTACTGACCCTATATCTGCCTCATATCACCCTTACCAAGTGTATTATAGATGAAATTTCCACTTTAATTAGCTTGGATTTCAGAGTATCCCACTGCAGTGTGAAGTTCACAACTCTTACACATTCATTCTTTATCCTTCTGCTTAAGCCTAGCTATGCTCTTTCTCCTACATAATATTGGTATTTAGATAAGAGTCTTCACTTCTTTGGGTCAATGAGTAGAAGTTATGGCAATTTCTGGCTCTGAAGTGGAATCCAGTTGGGCAAAATTTGGGGGGTGAGGAAGGAGGTCTTTTGGGACTTTTAAAATCGCACGATGATGGCAGCTGCTACAGGTAAGTCTGGCCTTGGCATACTTAATTCCTCTTTTGTTTAAAACTTCCTGCTTCATATGGCAATTACCACCCTACAGAGCCAGAACAGTGGGGTCTTGAGAGCCTGTCAATAAGAGTGAAGTAAAGAAAAGGATATGAGATGGAGAGAAGTAGAAGGAAATTGAACTGACTGCCAGGGTTTCCTTGTTCTAGCTATCATACAAATAATTTAATAAGCCTGATGTGCTTTACTTTAAATACAGTTTTGAAATTTTGCATGAAATGAATTTCTGCAAATAAAGTGCTATTTCAGATATACTATTTAAAATTCACTCTAGTAAATTTCTTTAGGTTGGAAAGAGCTTAAAAAATAATCACACTTTTATTTCATAGAACCTATGCCTTTTAATATCAGGTTTGTTTGCATTTATTCCACATTTGATTTTGCAGTCACATGTCCAGGAAAATAATTTCTTTTCTGCCACTGGTCAATAGCTATATTAAAATTGTTTACCTGAGGCTGGCCCAAAGAGAATTTTAAAAATCTGATCTTTCTTTTTTTTTTTTTAATGTTTTATTATTTCTGAGAGAGAGGGAGAGAGAGAGAGACGGCGTGAGCAGGGGAGGGTTGAGAGAGAGAGGGAGACACAGAATCTGAAACAGGCTCTAGGCTCTGAGCTAGCTGTCAGCACAGAGCCTGATGTGGTGCTTGAACCCAACGAACCATGAGATCATGACCTGAGCCAAAGTCAGACACTTAACCGACTGAGCCACCCAGGCACCCCAAAATTTGATCTTTCTTCTGTTTACTTTTCTCTGTGTTGAAAGCCAGGATCAGCAATGTAAGCTAAAATAGTACCCTGTTGTTCAAATCAGACATACTACACCAAATCCATAGCAGATTTCCTTTCTCTTTGTGCTGTTACATTTTATTCTTTTGCCATGCAGATTTTTCTTTTCTATTCAGAGAAAATAAAATTATTGGACTTTTTTCTGTGTTTGTTTTTTACATTTCTAAAGGTGAATAAAGGAGATTACTACTGGTAATGAGAGAGGTGGTACTGTATTTAGGCTGTGCTAGGTAGGCATTTACCTCAGTGTTTTAATTCACAAAGTAATATATGAACAAGATCAGAAATTCATATAATTTGGGAAGACATATAACTTCTGTTTTTACTAGTATTTTAGCTATGTTTCCTGAAACATTACATTATGGGAGAAAAAGCAAGCTAGGACTTAGTAGTCATTGACAGTGTTGAGTATTCCTTGAGGTTGGTGAAAGAGTTCAGTAAAGATATCTAAAACATCCATAGTAATTCATTTTAACTGAAATCTTTATTGATCTTCAGACTAGATCTTGTTTCTGTGGGTTGATATTTGGCAGAAAAAAAAGCCCACCACATTTCATCCAACAATGCAAAAATTAGAGGGCTTTTTGTTTGATTTGTTTGTTTTCTATTTCTGTGGCACACCGCTGTTGGAGATAACATTTTATCCAACTTGAAAAGTGCTATTTATAAGATAGGTGAAATTCTATTACTCCCAATTTATAGAAGCATGAATTTCATAATGGCAAAAGCAAAGCCGAATGTAGCCAGCAGGTAGCCCTGTTTTCTGATTGTTTCATCTTGTAGAAAATGTCACCAGAGTATAATTTGCTATTTTGCTTAGAAATTATATGGTGTGCCTAGGTAAAGTCCACAGAGTACAACTTAAGGGCTTGCAATAAATCCCCAGGGCTGGAGGAAAAAGTGAAAGGAAATCCCACGTTCTGTTCAAAATCATCAGGATTTGTTTATTCCTTTATTTTTAAATTAATATGATAATAGCACATCTTCAGTTGCATAATAGAGGTATCAGTTATTTTCACATGGGATTTTTTTTTTCTAGTATAAAAAAATCCAACCCTCAGTTTCAGAACTATCCTCTTCATGTCTACCTGAAAACATCTGTGGGTAATTAATTTGCCAAGTACTGACAGATTTCCACATTTCTCTCCCATGTAGTACATTCTTCTTACAGAACTCCAAATAATCTCTAAGAACTTAAGTAAGATAATATCACCCTGCTTAAAAATCCTTCAATAGGATTTTTGTGCCATTCTAGTTAGAATAAGATCCATACTCCATAGCATGAGCTATAGTACTCCACACCAACAGTTCTCACGCATTCCGGTCTCAGCACCCGTTTACACTCCTAAACATTATTGAGGATTCTCAAAAGACTTTGTTTATGTAAGTTATAGCTGTATATATTTATTATATTAAAGAGTGAAACAAAATTTTGAAGTATTTATTCATTCAAAGACAGTAATACACATTACACATTTTAATGAAAAATAACTTTTTCAAAAAAAAGTTATTGAGAATGGCATTGCTTTATAGTTCTGCAAATTTCTTTAATGTTTGGCTTAAAAGGAGCTAGCTAGAATCTCATATCTACCTTTTCATTTAACTTATTATAATAGCACTTATACTTTGCCTCGAATGCAAAGGCCCACTTCACTCACTTCACTCTGGTCTCTGCAGAGAGGTCTTCCTTTTCCATTCACTTATGCAGTCACCCTGTGTCCCATTCCTTTGCTTTACTTCTCCATCGCATTTAAAATTATGTGAAATTATATTATCTATATCTGTGTTTATTATCCATCTCTATCCACTCAATTGTAAGCTCTACTTAGGTAAGGACTTTGTTTGTGTTATAAACCATTGTGTAATAGTTTTCAGTTGTTGCTTAATGAATTAACCCCATATATAGCAGCTTAAAACAACACACATTTATTACCTTATAGTTTCAGTGGGTTAGGAATTAGTGTTTGGTGTAGCTGGGTGTCTGTTCAACATCTCTCCTGAGGTCGGGCTGAAGGAGCTCTTAAGCTCACTCTTGCTGTACTTGGCAGACCTAGGTTATCTACTTTCAGGCTAATTCATATGGACCGGGCTGCCTCCTTACATGGCACGTGGCTTTCCCTAAGGTGACTGATCAGAGAGAGAGAGAGAGAGAGAGAACAAGAGAGAGAGAATCCAAGACAGAAGCCACAGTATCCTTATAACCTAATCTTGGAAATGCCATCTAATCACTTTTGCCATGGTACATAGTAGGTACTCAGTAAATAACTTGTTTAACAAACACTGTGTCCATAAAGTACTTAGTAATATGCTTGTTGCCAGAGGGTTTAGCTTTGTTTTCTGAGCAGAAGAGGGATTATTTACCTTATACAGCTTTTAAAATCCATGCTATTATTCACGGGTCCTCTAGTGTATTATATTATTTAGGTAGTTGGTATAAGCTTAATAGAAACAAAAATATTGAATTTCTTCTATGGGATAAGAAGACTTGTTGGTGGTGCCTTCTGGGGCTTAAAGTGAGAAACTGAGTGAAAATATTACCTTGGAACTGTGATGTGTTTCTGCTCATTAATACTTGTTTTGCCCATTCTTCTTACATAAAATTGTTACTCTAGAGAGTCTGTGCTCTTCTAAGGCCACTGCTTTCTTCCAGTATCTTTATTTGGCTTCTCTAGGGTAAGGAACACACTGAATCGTCTAGTTGACCATATTTGTTCTAAGACATAGTAATTCTAAATTCGCTAACTTTGTCTATGGACAATTGTAATCATTTTCTAAATGAATGTACTATGCCTAATTAATTTATTTACCACCTAGAACTGCTTTAGAGTATCTTCATGTATCTCTCTACTGTAGCACTGTTGTAGGTCTTTTGAAGGGAATTATAGCTAGTCTTCACTTTTAGTCATGGTATGATAACATTGTTTTCAAACTTGTTTCCAGAGCTGCATGTATTGTCACATGTTAGTATAAGTTAGCCTTTAAAATTGTTTTTATGACACTTAGCTGAACTGTGACAACAAGGTTATGGTAACTTCAACTAAAAGTGAGAATGGAGCAGGAGATACCTTTACAGAATTAGGAATAGGCTTGGGCTAGATGTCTGGTCAATAAAGGGGGGATCTAAGAGCAATATAACCATGTAAAAGGTGAGTTTCTAAATCAGTCAAAGAGAAAGAGGCTGGAGTATTCCAGAGGCCAAATGCATTGATTTTACTGTGTTGCATAGGATTTTTTAAGTGTGGATGACATCCATGGATATCACAAATGGAGATTTTTTTCCAACACGGTTCTTGTGAGGATGGGACCATGTCTTAAATTTCCTCTTAGTGTCCTAAGATGGAGTGAGGTGATTAAAGGGCAGATTCTGATGCCAGACCTATCTGGGTTTATATCTCTGCCCTGTCATTCTCTATGGTAAGTGAAGGAAATAATTTCTATATGTTAGGATTGTTATAAAGATTTTGTGGGAGGGGTGCCTGGGTGGCTCAGTTGGTTAAGCTTCTAACTTCAGCTCAGGTCATGATCTTATCATTCATGAGTTTGAGCCCCACATCAGGCTGCACTGACAGCCTGGAGCCTGCTTGGGATTCTCTCTCTCCTCCTCAATCTGCCCTTCCCTGACTAGTGCTTTCTTCCTCTCTCAAAATAAATAAATAAACTTAAAAAAAAGATTTTGTGAGAATGTACATGTAAAACAAATGCCTGACATATATGCTTAGTGTTCAATATTTGTAGATCTTTCCTCAGCTGAAATTTATCAGAACACTGAATATGGAAACACCAAGAGATGTCCCTGTGGTTTTGCTGGGTTTTACACATACTCCTCTTGCTCCCATTGTATAACAGCACCCCTTGCCTTTCAGGTATTTAGAGTCAATTATCTCCACCACTATGGTGATTCCTTACTTTGCCTGTTTTCACAAAGTTCTCATGGTAGGCAAAGCTTCAGGTTCAGTGAAACCCTTACTGCATTTCTGGAAGCAAGTATCCAGAAGAGAATAAAGTTGACAGGACAGAAAGCACAAATTCTGCAAATGGGTCGCAGGAATAATGGTGAGAGAGGCTAGTCCTACTGGCACCCTGTTTCCCTGATTCCAGGTAAGGGCAGCATAACCTTCTATGTAGATCAATACACATCCATAGGGAGAGTCCCCCGACCTCACATAGTGTCTTTCTGGAACTGGCAGCTTAGCTGAGCCTTTAATAAACTATTCCATTGTTCTATTAGTCTGTGGACATATGCCTCCTCGTGTATCTCCTTCACTGTAAGAGATTGCCTTGGATCTTATGCCAGTAAACGGGGAATTCTCTAAGCTCTCAGGTGGATTGTTTTACCTTGGCCATAGCTCCAGAACACCCCATGGTGAGCTGAGGAACAGGGTGTACCTGTGTGCATTGCTTACCACAACAGTGACTACAGTCAAAGGTAGATCAAGAGAGTGTGAGGCAGGACATGGGAAGTATAGAAGATATACTATGTGCTGTTTTGTAACTTGCATATTTCTTTTAATAAATTCATTCATGGGTTATTTTATTGTTTTTATTTGGTTAACCTGATTTTTATTTATTAATTCTACTCATTTTCTGTTTTTTTTTTCTAATTTATTAACCACTGGTTTTATGTTTATTATATTGCTTTCTCATGGGTTTATTTTGCTTGCCTTTTCTAATTTCTTGAATGTAATACTTAGATTTTTTTTTAATTAGCAATATAAATATTTGAGGCCATAGGTTTTATTCATTGTCTATAATATAGTGTTATTATTATTTTCTTAAGAAGACAATCTGCAATTTTGGTTTTCATTTCCTCTTTGACCCAAGAATTGTTTAACAGAGAGACTTTTCTCTTAACCTTTTGTTTTGAAGTAGTATGTAGTTTTCAAAGAAGTTATGAGAATAGCCAAAGAACCATCCTATGTCCTTACTTGGTTTTACCAAAGGTTAATATTTTACCACATTTTCTTTGTCATTGTCTCTGTCTCTTCAAGTGTGTGCACACACATACATGCACTATTCCTTTTCCTGAATCAACTAAAAGTGAGTTACAGGCAAGATGTGCCATTTTCCCTATATATTTTAGTATGCAGTTTCTTAAAAAAATCACAATACAACCTAGGTAATCACAGTATAACCATCTATATAAGAAAATTAACTTTGGGATGATTTTATCATCTAATCCAAAGATGTTATTTAAATTTTGCTAATTGGCCCAATGAATGCCTTTTCTAACAAGTGGATTCAGGACTCCATTCAGGATCATATGTTGCTTTTAGCTGTTTTGTCTCTTCATTTTCATTCAGTCTAGAATAGTCTCTAAACATTTTGTTGTCTTTCATGATCTTGACATTTTAGGAGAGTACAGGTCAGTTTTTGTTGCTCTTGTTTTCATTGAATGTCCCTCAATTTAGGAGTCTGCTATTTCCTCATTATTAAATTCCATTTATGCATATTCTGCAGGAATTTTATACAAGTGCTTTGTTTGCTCAGTGTATCACATCAGGAGCCATACAATGTCAATTTTTACCATTGTTGGTGATGTTGAATTGAATCACTTGGTTAAGTTTTCTTTATTGTAAAGGTTTAGTTTTCTTTATTGTAAAGTACCTGTTTTTACTCCCTTTTTAACTAGTAAGTGCTTGGGGTGCCTGGGTGGCTCAGTCGGTTAGGCATCTGACTTTGGCTCAGGTCATGATCTCACAGTTCGTGGGTTGGAGCCTGGCATCGGGCTCTGTGCTGACAGCTAGTTCAGAGCCTGGAGCCTGTTTCAGATTCTGAACTTCCCCTGCTCATGCTCTCTCTCTCTCTCAGAAATAAATAAAATATTTAAAAAATTTAACTATTAAGTACTTTGTGGGGAGATGTGTTGAGATTATGTAAATGTCATGTTTCTCAGCACACTTTCTTCTATTAGTTTTAGCATCTGTTGTTAATGTTTGCATGATTCAATTATTACTGCCATAGTGGCAGTTTTTAATTCCAACATTCTTTTCATATTTATTCTAAATAACTATATTATTACAAATTGCCCTTCCTTCCTCTCTCTCCTCCTTGGTTCCTTCCTTCTTCCCTTTTTTCCTTCCTTCTTATCAGCACTACCTGTGGATTATTATCTTATTCAACAAATTAAAATCCATTACTATCATTATTTATTTTGGTGCTCAAATTAATTCAATTTTGGCCAGTCAGAACTTTAAGCTCTCTGTATCCTTTTGACAAAAACTCATCATTTTTTAAAAATCAATTTTATTACCTGGCATAGTATTTGGAAGATGAATCCAGAAGCCTGATCTGACTCAGGCCTAATCACTTTGGTAAAAGTCTAGTTGGTGCTTGGAAAGACCATGGGGTGGGGGTGGGGAGAACACTTTATTTCTGGTTGTCTCTATTTTTGTAATGTGAGTAATCTGTATCTCTTAATTCACTGAGTTCCAAAATAGTGGTGTATTGCATAATAAAAAGGTAGGATATGAAATAATAAATTAGTTCCATATTAATCTCTGAAGGTGACTAATGACTACTTTTTAGTACCATTATGAATTTATGGATTCAAATATATTTGGATTATTTCAGTCCATTGCTATTATTATCTTTAGTGAAGCTCAAATTGTCCATCTTTGGCAGAGAGGAGCCCCTTTAAGTTGATTCTTGAGTCCTTCTGACATAACCCTAATAATCTTTCATAGCTTCCTCCTCTCGGGCATGAGAAAATATTCCAGATTTTTTAAATGTATTTCCTCTCTAGCTCTGGAATTAGCTGATTTTCTGAGGTGATGTCTCTCAACCTTTAAAAAAATTATCACCACCCCCAAGAGAAAATTAAAATTAAATTAATATATTCTTAATTAAAGAAATAAAGTATTAAGATATAAGATTTTTTTTCAGATAGAGTTTAGCTTTGGAAGACCACAAACCACTGTATTGTAAGAGTTTTTTCATCCCCCAACAAATCACATTTCTCTTTCTTGGCAGTGAGGGAGGTGATATCACCCTATTGAAGACGTGCTCTAAAAAGCCCTGGTTTATTTTAGTGGAAATGATCTTTCAAGACCACAAGCTGAGCACTATGGATATCTAAGTACTATTGGGTTTTTGCTTAGCTTCTTTTCTCTATGCCTGCATCTACTTTCTTCCAAGCTGAACATCCTGTAATTATCCCATTGCTTTATTCCGCATTGTACCTACCACAACACATTTATAATAGCAATGCTAATGCTATTACCAACAATGATTACTGCAAACAGTTAAAAAAAGTGCTCTACATACGCTCTTCTTACTCTCTCTCTCCCCCTTCCCTTCTTTTAAAATGATTCCACCATCTATGTCGTCTGAGCTTAGAGTATCAGGTAGTATACTCTCTCCGTTTAGTCCTCATTTAGTTGTAGTTCTATATGAAACTATTTAATGCTTAAATAAAACTTATTTGCTGTCTTATGGTCATCTCTTTCTGGCTATTCAGTTTGTCGGAAGCTTGTTCTCTAGTGGATCCTCAGGAGGCTCATAGGAACACATTGATGTCAATTGTTCTTCACATTTGGAAAGTCAGTTTGGGCTGGATGAAATCCTTGGCTTACATTTTCTTTCTTAGAATGTCTTAACTATATATGTTAACAGCATTTTTTTGTGTGTGGCCTAAAACAGTGCCAAGAGATAACTAATTAAATGAATATCTAATTTCCTTTTCTTTATAAGTCCCTTGTTGATTTTTTAAAAAAGTGCTCAAAGGGCATTTTTCTTTTTCTTCAAAGTCCAACCATTTTGCTAGCATATGTCTTGGTATTGGGAATTAGGAATCTCAATATGTAGTTTCAGAGAAAGTGTAAGGGTAGTTTTATTGAGTTTCTAATTTTTAGCAAATGTTCTCAAACCTTGCTTAGGTATTCTTTTTTTTTTTTTTCAGAGGCTCCTATTATCAGTATTAGATCTCTTTATGTTTAATATTCATCACCGTCTCTTAAATTGTTTTTAACTCTGTCTTTGTTCTTTTTTTGATTTATGTATTCATTCTTTTTTTAATTTTTAATATATTTCTTTTCACCTTATAATTCTGTACAGGCATTATGTATTTTTTTTAATCTGCTTTTTTGCTTCTCCAGTATTCCCCATTACTGAAATGGTTTTTTACAACTTATTTCTATGTCTTGTATGAGCCCTGTCACTTTATTTTTGAGTTTTTTTCTGATTCTGATATTGCTTTTTCATGTTCTGTACCATTTCATAATGCCTATTTGCTCATTTTGGTCTGATACGTGGGCACATCCTTTTGACATGCTTTCATTATTGGTACTGTTTTTCTGCTCCTTTATTGCCTTTTTTCCTTTTAATAAGTATGAGATTTGACCTCAGTCCTTGTCTTCTCAAATTTTATGAGAGATTAATTTTTCTCAACTTTTAGAAGGAGATGACTCAGGAAAGTGTTTCTAGCTTCACATAGTTTCTTTTTCTGTTGTTTTTAGGTAGTATTAAGTAATCTGGTGGCTTCCTTGCTGAGGTTTCCTGGTTTCTTCTCATAAGCTTTTTCTCCTCCTTTGTCTCAATTGTCACTATCCTGCTTAACTTGATCTCCTCCCAGTGTGGTCTCTGTCTTAGAAGCGAACCCCAACCGGTCACTTCTGGAAGTTCACAGACTACTTGGGTCTCTTCAGTGTTTATCAGATATGTCATTCTCTCACCTGTTTTTTTTTTAATGTTTGTTATTTTTTAGAGAGAGAGACAGAGAGAGAGAGAGCCAGGGAGGGGCAGAGAGAGAGGGAGACACAGAAACGGAAGCAGGCTCCAGGCTCTGAAGTGCCAGCACAGAGCCAGACACGGAGCTTGAACGCCAAACCACGAAATCATGACCTGATCTGAAGTCAGCCGCTTAACCGACTGAGCCACCCAGATGCCCCTCTCTCACCGGTTTTTAGCTTTAGAAACTGCCAATTTCAGCTTCCATTCTTAAACTGGTCTGAGTGCCTTCAAATGAATACTTATTTTTTTCAGGGGGCTCCCCCATCATCAGGTTTATCATCTACTCTGTTATTATGTTTTACTTCTCACACGTTGCTGATTAAAGAACTTTTAAAGACAAAAGGAAAAAGACTTTTTAAGAGGGTGAAAATAAGTATAAAAGTTAATTAATTCTTGTTGGGAGTGGAGTTCATTTCTGTATCCCGAGAAGGTTATCACTTAAAATTTTTCAACGCATGTCTAACTATATTTGTTTTAACAAAATAAGGTAATCAAAAATATAATTAACAGTTTTCCCTTACTAGGTTTTGAAAGAAAAATGTGTCTTTAAAATGTATAGCCCAACTTGTCATTTTCTTTTCATTTTTTTGTTTTTTGTTTGTTTATTTGTTTTGTTTCTGGGGGGGTGGGGGAGAGAGAAAGAGAGAGAGAATCTCAAACAGGCTCCACACTCAGTGTGGGAGTCCAAAATGAGGCTCGATCCCATGACCCTGGGATCATAACCTGAACTGAAATCAAGAGCCAGACACTCAACCAACTGAGCCATGCAGGTGCCCCTCGTTTCATTCTTTTTGGAGAAATATGTCTTGCTAGCTGAATTTATAAAATTAATTTATTTATCCTTATTTTAGCAGTTGGTTATTTGAGCCAGGATTTTAGACTGGATGTATAAATACTATTCATGGTTTATTTGTCCTTCCATTCTTTAATGATGCTTAAATAACCATTTAGGTTATTCTCATATTCTATTGTTTCTCATATTATTAACTCAAGAAGGTGATTTTGTGATGAAGATATATTTATTAACTGCCACTGAAAGAGTATATGTGCTCCAAGGACCAAAATCTTCGGAGAATTAGGAAAACTGCTGAATGACCCCCAAAAAATCATAGATTTAGGAAAGAAAACTATACAGTAAAGAAGAATAAGAGAAGAGATAAGAGAGGAAGAAAGAAGGAAAAATATGGGAGGTGAAATTGTGGATGTAATTTCAGAGCAGATTATCATTGTTGCACTAAACCAGAATATCACTGATATACTTCCATATTTCTCTTCCACAGTAAAACAACACACACACACACACACACACACACACACACACACACACACACACACACCTGGAATGAAATGACCCTTAGAAATATGCATTTAAGGTTCCTCCATGTCTTTTCATGGTTGGGTAGCTCTTTTCTTTCTAGAACTGAATGATATTACATTGTCTGATGTACCATAGTTTCCATGTACTACTAAAAAAAATCTTGGTTGCTTCTAACTTTTGGCAATTATAAATAAAACTGCAATAAATATCCATGTGTAGGTTTTTGTGTGGACATAAGTGTTCAACTCCCTTGGATAAATACTGAGGAGCACAACTGTTGGATCTTGTGATAAGAGTGTGTTTAATTTTGCAAGAAACTGCCAAACTTTCTTCCAAAGTGGCTGTACCATTTTGCATTCCCACCAGCAATGAATGAGAGTTCCTGTTGCTGCATCCTTGGCTGCATCTGGTGTTGACAGTGTTCCGGATTTTGACCATTCTAATAGGTATATAGTAGTATTTTGTTATTGCTTTAATTTGTTTTTCCCTGATGACATATGATTGGAGCATTTCTTTGTAAGCTTATTTGCCATTTATATATCTTCTTTGGTGAGGTGTCTGATAAAGTCTTTGGTCATTTTTTAACCAAGTTGGATGTTTTCTTATTCTCATATTCTTCTTGAAAGAATAAAAAGCAAAAGGCATATTGATGTGTAGTGTTTAATTGTTAGCATTTGTCCTCTCAATATATATTAGGAATCAAAGATAACTTTATTTTAGTCAACATGCCCTAACTAGAAGAAAGTTTTTATTTATGTAACTTTCTTTCCAAAGAAAGTTGAGAAGTTAAATCAATGAATCAGTCCAGGAGAAAACCTCCTCTTTGTGATAATGTATAGCCTCAAAGATCAGACAAGTAGACCTGCTATGCTGGAAAGGGGCCTGGTGCTACTGGGGATGGGAACTGGTAGCTACCAGATAAGGTTCAGCTCTGTCACATGCCTGGACTACTGTGGTTGGCCCTCTTTCCATCCTATTTGGGTAATTCCTCTGACCCTCCATGAACATATGTCTGGAGAAAGTGGCATCCATGGAAAACCCAAGAGAGAATCTACCCTTGAAATGAATTTGAAAGCCTTATGAGAAAACCATTAAAAAATCAGATTACCTATAAAATTTCTGAGAAGTCTATAGGACTATTTTCTAATAACCACAAATGGATAAAATATTCAAAGTGAATTCTAGCTATTTGTGCCTTAGTTCTAGTTGGTTTTTTTTGTTTTGTTTTGTTTTTTTAACATACTATGCTACTGCTTCATTGCCAAGTTAGAGAAATAGAGAAATCTGGATCTTAATTTTCTCTTGATTCCTAATGTCCCTTTTTACAAAAAAGCACTAAAACGTTTGGGTAAAAACTGAGACCCAATCACAATGTAGACATTATTTACACATACCTAAAGAAAAATATTAGCACATACCTAGAAAATGAGAACTCCTTATCTTGTAATTTCTCATTTTCCCTGGGAGTAAGTACCTTGAGGAATGTACATTACTTAAGGAATGCATTCTGATTACTGATTTTGTGTTCAACAACTGTTGGGCCTTCCTAGTGGGATGTGATTTCAGTTTTTCTTACTAGATAAGACAGCCATTCTGCTTATCACAGAGCAGAGTCTGTTTATGTTCCCAGATCTGTGACTTGTTGACATGACCAGCCATGTACCACTCTGATGCTGCTAACTAGCTAGTTGCTTTATGTGGTTATCATATTTTACAATGTCAAACTGGCACTATCACAGGCCTGTCACTTACGGACTTTAATAAGTCTATAATTCAGTCTTTTCCTTAAAACTTCTGGTGATGCCTTTCAAAATATTCACATTTAAACCTCACTGAATCAGAATCTCTTGTTAGTTGAACCCAGAAACTCACTGATCTTGTCCCTCACTTCTCTTTCAGAAATGACACCACACAAATCATCTTGAAAATCACATGGAAAATTGGTAAGTGTGGGAGCACCATAGTTTTATTTCTCATTTAATCAGACTGTAAATATGTAAGCAGAGAATTGTGAAAGGAGAAAATGGCCTCAAAAGAGACAGTTCACTTTTAAAGGTTTTCTATTCCACAACCTGTTTCTATTTGAAATAGAAAATCTTGAAATACTCTGAGGCCCTACGAAGTCTTTCATGCCTGTTGGAATAGAAGCTTCTATCCTCAGTTGTACTTGTAATCTGCCATCACTCGAGTGGGATAGAATACGGGCTGACTCTTGTTTGCCATGTTTAGTGGATGTTTTTGTAATGTTTAATATTTACCACCTATGTTGACATTCCTGGTGTCAAGAGATTTTTATTTTCTTTTAACTTTCTTGAATAAGAATTTGGTAAAATAAAGTACAGAATGAAGATTAAAGGCCTTGCTAGTGCTTATTTTTAGAAAGGAAGGCTTTTTACACAGCAAAATGATCTTTAACCTTAAAAATTAAAGTTTCTTGGGGCACCTGAGTAGCTCAGTCGGTTAAGCGGCTGGCTTCGGCTCAGGTCATGATCTCACAGTTGTGGATTCAAGCCCTGCGTCCGGCTCTTTGCTGACAGCCAGCTCAGAGCCTGGAGCCTGCTTCAGATTCTGTGTCTCATTCTCTCTCTGACCCTCCCCTGCTCACGCTGTCTCTCTCCTTCTCTCAGAAATAAGTAAAACATTAAATTTTTTTTAACAAAATTAAAGTTTCCTGGGGTGTCTGGGTGGCTCAGTCACTTAAGCATCTGACTCTTGATCTCAGCTTAAATCTTGATCTCAGAGTCATGAGCTCCATGCTAGACATGAACATGCTTAAAAACAAACAAACAAACAAATAAAATTAAAGTTTTTTACAATATAGACAAATTGTTAACTATGACATGTTTATTTTTTTCCTTTAAGTGAATAATCGAGTCGAAGAAGAGTTACTTTGATTAGTTTTACCTGTTTGAACTCGATACATGGAATTACTGTGGGTACTTGTGTAACTTCCTTCTACTATTCAGTGATATGTTTTTGTGGTTTTTCTCTATACTCGTACAAAAGCTTGCTCATTTCTACTGCTGTGGATATTGTAGGGCATACATATTCAAGCTTCTTTATTTATTCTTTATTGTTCTATTGTTGATACATGGATTATTTTCAATTTTCTTTTGTTACAGTTTTGCTGTGAATATGCTTTTAAGAAATCCTTATTGATATATAATTTATATCACTTAAAGTTCACTCATTTAAAATGTACACACAGTTTAATGTTTTTTATTGTACTTAAAAATTGTGTAATAGCACCAAAATCTAATTTTAGAACATTTCATCATACCAAAAAGAAATGCTATACTTATTAATAGTCACTCCCCTCCCCCACCTCACATTCTCCCTCAGTCCCTGGCAACCACGAATCTACTTTTTTCTCTATAGGTTTGCCTATTTTGGACATTTTATGTAAATGAGATCATATAAAATGTGACCTTTTGTGTCTGGCTTTCTTCATTTACACAATGTTTTTGAGGTTCATCCTTGTGTGTGTCAGTACTTCATTCTTTTTTGTTGCCAAATAGTATTCCATTATATGGGTAGACCACATGTTGTTTATCCTTTCATCAGTTGATGGACATTTGGGTTGTTTCCACTATTCGTGTATTTTTTTTTTTTACATCAGTTTTCATAAGTTTCATATGTAGAAATTGCTGGGTTATATAGTAATCTATGTATGATATTTTGAGTTACTGCTAATTGTTTCCCAGAGTGGCAATATCATTTTATGTCCTCACTGGCAATGTATAAGAGTTTCAGTTTTTCTACATCCTCAACAACAGTTGTTACTTCATGTCTTCTGGATAATAGTTGTCTTAATGGTGTGAACTGATACCTCATTATGGATTTGATTTGCATTTCCCTAATAACTAATGATGCTGAGTATCTTTCCATGTACTTATTGGCTATCCATATACCTTCTTTGGAGAATGAAGGTATTTTCAATCTTTTTCTCCCATTTTAAAACTTGAGTATTTGCCTTTTTACTGTTGAATTGAGAGAGTTCTTCCCCCCCCCCACCGTTTTATTAAGGAATAATTGATATTCATCACTGTATATTAAGAAATAATTGATACACATCACTGTATACGTTAAGACATATAGCCCAATGATGGTTTGATTTACATATACTGCTGACCTTTGAACAGTGGGGCACCAATCCCCATGAAGAAGAGAGCCCAAGTATAACTTTTGACTTTCCCCAAACGTAACTACTAATAACCTGCTGTTGACTGGAAGCCTTACTGATAACTTAAACAGTAGATTGACATGTATTTTGTATATTACATGTATTCTATATTGTATTCTTAAGTAAAGTACTAGAGAAAAGAAAATATTATTAAAATCATAAGTAAGAGAAAATACATTTACAGTACTGTACTGTATTTATTGAAAAAATCCACATATAAGTGGGCCACTACACCAGTGCAGTTCAAACCCATGTTGTCAATTTTCTTTGGGGGGTTGGGTGATAATCTACCAGGAGTGGGGCACAGTAGCACTGATGAAGATAAATCAACTGTACTGACAGTCTGGTGAAGTGTGGGTAAAAATGACAAGTAAAGTATGCTCTGGATTAATACAATAGAGATCCAAGAGGGAGAAAATAACTCAAAAATATTCCTAATTGATAAAAAGCATGGAGTGCCTGGTTGGCTCAGTGGGTTAAGCATGTGACTCTTGACTTTGCCTTAGGTCATGATCTCATGGTTCCTGAGATCTCATGGTTCCTGAGATCTCACATCGGGTTCTGCACTGACAGCATGAAGCCTGCTTGGAATTCACTCTTCCTTTCCCTCTGTCCCTTCCAGCTCATGATCTCTCTCTCTCTCTCTCTCAGAATAAACAAACTTTAAAAAAAAAGTTAATACCAAGAGTCATTCTTTCTTACATATCACCTATCAGATTTATCACTGAGTCATATGTACTGTACCTTCAAATATATTTTAAATCTGTTTGCTTGTCTCCATCTATAGAGCCCTACCCTAATCCTAGCTGTTATTTCAACACTACGTATCTCTTGTTGTTTGCTTTTGCATACTTCTAATCCATTCTCCATGTGGTGGAAAGACCTTTTAGAAACATAAATTGAGTCATGCCATTTTTTCCATTAAAAACCTTTCAATGTTTTTTTGTTGCCCTTTTACAAAAATCTCAAAAGAGTGAGGAACTGGCTGACATGTTCACTGAAGAATATGTGTATTCAGAAAGTTAGTATAGAAATAATATAGAAATGTAAAAATGAGTATGCCAAGTAAAAAGTGAGTGAAATAGAAATTCAGCTTCATTTCTTTTTTTTTTTAATATTTTTTATTTATTTCTAGGAGAGAGAGAGACAGTGTGAGCAGGGGAGGGTCAGAGAGAGAGGGAGATACAGACTGTGAAATAGGCTCCAGTGTCTGAGCTGGTAGTCAGCACAGAGCCCGACGCGGGGCTCGAACCCACGAACCGCGAGATCATGACCTAAGCGAAAGTCGGACGCTTAACCGACTAAGCCACCCAGGTGCCCCGAAATTCAGCTTCATTTCTGATGTCAACCAGTTATATAGCCCATCTCACCTTTTTTAGAAGGACTAAAAAATTTAGGGTCTGTTCAGTTCTAAAATTTTAAGGAATTATGTTTTGTCTTTTAAAAAAATTTAATTTTAATTCCAGGATAGTTAACATACAATATTATATTAGTTTCAGGTGTACAATGTAGTGATTCAGCAACTCAACATTTTTCGGTGTTCATCATAAGTGTCCTCTTTAGTCCCCATCACCTATTTCACCCATCTCTTCTCCCACCTCCCCTTCTAGTAACCATCAGTTTTTTCTCTATATTTGAGTCAATATTTTGGTTTGTGTCTTTTTTTATTTCTTAATTTCCCCATATGAGTGAAATGATATGGTATTTGTCTTTCTCTGATTGACTTATTCACTTGGCATTTTAACCTCTAGATTCATCCATGTTGTTGCAAATCACAAGATTTCATTCTTTTTTATGGATGGGTAATATTCCAGTGTGTGTGTGTGTGTGTGTGTGTGTGTGTGTGTGTGTATCTCACATCTTTTTTTAATTAAAATTTTTTTTTTATTTGAGAGAGAGACAGAGTGAGCAGGGGAGAGGGGCAGAGGGAGAGAGAGAAAGAATCTCAAACAGGCTGTACCATCAATGCAAAGCCCAGCGTAGGGCTCAATCCCACAACCCAGGATCATGACCTGAGCCAAAATCAAGAGTTAGATGCTCAAATGACTGAGTCACCCAGGTGACTAATATCACATCTTTTTTTATCCATCCATCTACTGATGGACACTTGGGCTGCTTCCATAATTTGGCTGTTGTAAATATTGCTACAATAAACATAATAGTGCATATATCTTTTTGAACTAGTGTTTTTGTATTCTTTGGGTAAATATCCAGTAGTGAAATTACTGGATTATGTAGTAGTTCTATTTCTAATTTTTTGAGGAACCTCTATCCTGTTTTCCACAGTGAATACACCAGTATACATTCTTATTAATGGTGCATGAGGATTCCTTTTTCTCTACATTCATGCCAACAACTTGTTGTTTCTTGTGTTTTTTATTTTAGCCATTCTGACAGGTGTGAGGTGATATTTCATTGTGGTTTTGATTTGCATTTCCCTGATGATGAGTAATATTGAGAATCTTTTCATGTGTCTATTGGCCATCTGTATGTCTTCTTTGGAGAAATGCCTGGGCTTTTAAAAATTAGATTATCTGGGGTTTTTTTTGTTTGTTTGTTTGTTTTTACTGTTGAGTTGTTTAAGTTCTTGATATTTTTGGATACTAACCCTTTATCAGGTATGTCATTTGC
The DNA here is from genome assembly GCA_017311185.1 of Proteles cristata cristata. Lineage (NCBI taxonomy): Eukaryota > Metazoa > Chordata > Mammalia > Carnivora > Hyaenidae > Proteles > Proteles cristata. The sequence goes on along the minus strand of JAESUZ010003912.1, from coordinate 159,683 downwards.
ATATAAGGTATGTCAGGATGTTTCTCCCCTTCAGTAGGTTGTCTTTTACTTCTGTTCATTGTTTCCTTTACTGTGCAGAGCTTTTTATTTTGATGTAGTCCTAATAGTTTATTTTCACTTTTGTTCCACTAGCCTGAGGACATATATCTAGAAAAATGTTGCTACAGCTGATATCCGAGAAATTACTGTGTGTGCTCTCTTTTAGGATTTTTGTAGTTTCAGGTCTCACATTTAGGTCTTTAATCCATTTTGAGCTTATTTTTGTGTATGATGTGAGAATGTGGTTCTTTCTTTCTTTCTTTCTTTCTTTCTTTCGTTCGTTCTTTCCTTCTTTCTTTCTTTCTTTCCTTCTTTCTTTCTTTCTTTCTTTCTTTCTTTCTTTCTTTCCTTCTTTCTTTCTTTCTTTCTTTCCTTCTTTTTCTTTCCTTCTTTCTTTCTTTCTTTCTTTCTTTCCTTCTTTCTTTCTTTCTTTCCTTCTTTCTTTCTTTCTTTCCTTCTTTCTTTCTTTCCTTCCTTTTCTTTTCTTTCTTTCTTTCTTTCTTTCTTTCTTTCTTTCTTTCTTTCTTTCTTTCTTTCTTTCTTTTCTTTCTTTTTATGTAGCTGTCCAGTTTTCGCAACACCAGTTGTTGAAAAGACTGTCTTTTTCCCATTGGCTATTCTTTCCTCCTTTTTCAAAGATTAATTGATCATATAATCATGAGTTTATTTCTGGGCTCTCTATTCTGTTTCATTGATCTATGTGTCTCTTTTTGTGCCAGTACCATACTATTTTGATGATTACAGATTTGTAGTATCTCTTGATATCTGGAATTGTAATACCTCCAGTTTTATTCTTCAAGATTTTTTCATCATTCAGGGTCTTTTGAGGTTCCATACAAATTCTAGGATTTTTTTGTTCTACTTCTGTGAGAGATGTTGTTGATATTTTGATAGAGATTGTATTAAATCTGTAGATTGCTTTGGGTAGTATGGACATTTTAGCAATATTTGTTCTTTCAATCCATGAGCATTGAATACCATTCTAATTGTTTGTGTCATCTGCAGTTTCTTTAACCAGTGTTTTATAGTTTTCACAGTGTATTTTATCTTTTTTGTTTCTAAAAATATGTCAATATTTCTGAATAATAATAGCTTTAGTTTGCATACAGTTATGTAGTTTAAAAAGTGTTTGTACATAAATTATCCTGTATAATGCCCTTACCTTCTCCCTACCTTTGCTTTTTTCAGATTAAGACTGAGAATAACTGAGTTTCCCAAGATTTTGTTTTCATTGTTCCACTTTGCTTATTCCAAAAAAATGCCATGCAGTATGTTCAGGATAGAGTAATATATCCTCTAAAAAAATATCCTATAATTAGTTGAACTTGGGAAATAAAAACAACTTAGAGATACCAACTTTCTAATTAAGATAAATGTTGAAGAATTTTGCTTTGTATTAATCTAGTTTGAATAATTCTGTGAATAGTTTAGTGAACATAAATGAAAATGCTTGGTTATATTTATTTTTACTCCTAGAATATGTAAATAATATAACTTAAAATATACCAATGGTCTGAATAATAATTCTGAAAATACTTCTAGTCCAATTAACAAATTAAAATTTCTTATCATTACTTTTTTGTAGTATGGCATGTCTGGCAGTCTGCATGAAAGGAAGTGGAAATCTACAGGGAATAAAATTGAGAAAACTCAGTAATAAATTGCCATCATGCACATATAATGTTCTGCTATGTTTCTAATAACCTCTAAGCCATAATTTTCTAATGGAATGAAATAACTCTGTCAGAGGCAAAAATCAATACTTTCAAAGTACACACTAATGTTCTGTGAAATTAGAAATTGACCTTTTTTCCTTTTAAAGAATAAATACAAGTGGGTTTAGATATTTGGAGTATATATAACATTTGAAATACAAATATCTTGAATATCTCTGCTGAAAAATAAATTTTAAATGTTATATATGTGTTGTTATAAGTCTTTTTCCTTACTGATAATAGATTGTAAATAAAAACTTGATTCTACAAAATATGACTACTAATCATATTTTTAATGTTGCTCAAATTACAACTAGAACAGACATGATATATTAAAACTAAACACTTTATTTATCAATTAAAAAACACTATTCTCTTTCACTGTTCTTAAAATTCCTGATGTTATTAAGTTGCAGTGAGTATGCATATGAAATCTATTGTCTGATAAGATTTTTTTTCCCAACAAGGAACAAATTGTTGACTATAAATCAAGCTGCTGTACTAGCTCTAGGAAGTAGACATGAACATACTTAGCTTTTAAGGCACTTTGTGTAGATTCTTCTTGAGATTGTTGGGTAAATTCACCCAGCTAACATTGTTAAACTCCTGCTATGTTCGAGGCATTTGGCATTTGTTGTTCCAGCTGGGGATGTTTGAAAGGAAAGGTGGATATTCCACATAAAATAGCACATGAGTTTCTAACTAGTTCCCTGAATCTATCTGCAGATTGACTTGAATTGGCGCATAGTCAAGATATTTGCTACTTTGAAGGGCACTTGGGTGGCTCAGTGAAGCAACTGACTCTTGATTTCAGGTCAGATCATGATCTCACTGTCATGAGATCTAGTCCCGCTTTAGCTCTGCACTGGGTATGGAGCCTGCTTAAGATTCTCTCTCCTTCTTTCTCTGCCCCTCCCCTGCTTGGGTTCTCTCTCTCTCTCTCTCTTTCTCTCAAAAAAAAAAAAAAGATATTTGCAACTTTGAGGTTTCTATTATTACATCTCTTCTATATTTGCAGCTATGGAAGCAGTGTAATATATAATTAAGGTCATGGGCTCTGAAGTCCACATGGGTTCAAATCCTAGCACCACCAGTTACTAGTAATGTGATCTTGGGCAAAGAATTAAGATTTCTGGGACATGACTTTTTTGTTGGTAAGATGGAGATTTGAAATTCCCACTGGTCTCATGAGAAGATAAAATGAGATGTTGCATAACAAGCACTATTCCCAGTGGGAAATAAAGCACAGGTCTCAGAAGGTTTTTGCCTACATTTTCTTATCTTTCTCTACTCCTAGGTGATGTTAGCTTGGATAAAATGGAAGGAAATATGTTTTCCCTCAGATAATGGAGGTGGTGTGTGAGATCTGCCTTTACTTTTAGAAACATTAGGCTTGGCTGATCTCATGAAGTGAATAGAAGTTAAGGGAAGGGTAGAAGACATGTATTGCAGAGTTAGGAATGTGCAACCCAGAGAAGGAACTTAATCGTTACTCATGATTCAGCATGTGAATCAGTAAGGAGGAATCTTTAGCGAAGCACCATAAGGGCAGCCTGACATTTCCCCTAGTTTGTTTCTTACCTGGTTTACCCTATGCCTTTATTTAAGATGCTCTACACTTTCATTCTACTTTGCTGTTATTGTTTTGTTTTGTTTTTTGCTTACCACCGAATGCTTACACATTAGCTGGAGTAATTTGGAGTTTTACAGTTGTGAAATTTAGATTCCCTGAATCAGGATTCTTATGTAAATAGATCTAATTGGAATGAGATTTTCTTTGCGAAATGGCAACTGTGTACAATGGTGCTTCTGTGTTCCTTTATGCTATTGGCAGTGACTATCAGAGAAAGATGTTCTGTATAGATAGCATGAAATGATTACTTCACATGAAGCTTAAGAAAAAGTGTGTCACTGTAGAATATTTGGTCACTTAACCACTTAGAATGGCTATATAGAAATGACATATAGTTTAAAAATTAACAGATATTTCTGAGTACCTCAACTAGGTACTTAGAAATGACATATAGTTTAAAAATTAACAGATATTTTTAAGTACCTCAACAGCAGGAAGGAGATAGTGAGATACAGATCAGTGAACGAGGTCAACCCAACAGTGCTCACAAAGTACTTTGTAAAAAAACCATGATGCGGGGGGAGGGGCACCTGGGTGGCTCAGTCAGTTGAGCGTCTGACTTTGGCTCAGGTCATGATCTCACGGTTAATGGGTTCGAGCCCCATGTCGGGCTCTGTGCTGACAGCCAGCTCGGAGCCTGGAGCCTGTTTCAGATTCTGTATCTCCCTCTCTCTCTGACCCTCCCCTGCTCACGTTGTCTCTCTCTCTCTCTCTCTCAGGAAAAAATAAAACATTAAAAAACATCTTTTAAAAACATGATGGTATACATCCAAATGTATTACCCAGATTTTCACATATCTCTTCAACAAGATTTAGGGCTCCTTGTAGGCAGTTATGTAATCTTTATTGAATTTGGATTTCCAATATTCAGTGCATGTGTGCTCAATGAAGGAATGAATGAATGTGTAGATTTAGGTCAATTTGTCACTACAAGGCTATATTGAAAGTTTATGCCTGTCATGTGGTAATTACATCACTAATGAGTGGAATCTTACCTAATGATCTACATTGCTCACTTGGAGAGCCCTGGTATTACTTATAACTTCCATGAAACAACGTTAGTTCTCTATTGAGGAATAATGCCAGGATTTAATGCATGGCTATCCAAGTGACTCCTCCCTGGACAAGAATCCAGACTTTTCATGACTTACTACTTTATTTTTTTTTATTAAAATTTTTTTTAATGTTTTATTTATTTTTGAGAGAGAGATAGAGACAGTATGAGCAGGGGAGGATCAGAGAGAGAGAGGGAGACAGAATCCGAAGGCAGCCTCCAGACCCTGAGCTAGCTGTCAGCACAGAGCCCTACGCGGGGCTCAAACCCACGAACCGCGAGATCATGACCTGATCAGTAGTCGCACACTTAACCGACTGAGCCACTCAGGCACCCCAATGAATTACTACTTTAAAATATTTTTTAAATTTTGATTAAAGTGAAACATATACAGAGTTTTAAAACTAAGTAATTCTAAATACTTGTGGTAAAGTAAATTATTTTAAGAAATAATTTTAATTTACTCCCACCAACCACAATAGATTCTCTCTTTCCTGGAACCCACACTATGGGTCATTTTTAATTCTAAACCCCATGATCAGATTTGGCCATGTAACTTGCTTTGGCCAATAAGATGTGAGTGAAAGTGGTAGGTGCCACTTCTAAGCAGGGGCTTTAAGAGCCATATTGTGGTTTTGCCATCATTCTTTTCCTTCTGCTACAAAATTGGCATGTCTCAACGAGGGTCTTTTATTTCAGCCTTGACCTCGTAATGAAGGCAAAAAGAAGAGACACCCATGGTAAACATGAGTGGGAAGTAACCCCATTCATCTTCTTGTCAACCACTCAGATTTCTGGGTCATTTGTTACCAAAGAACAATTTAGCTAACTGATAATACAATGGCTTATAATTTTTTTTCTAAATAACTGATGGAAGTTTAGTACATTAAAACCAGGTATTTATCACTTTTATATTGCATATGCCATTTCTGAACAATACAAAGTAGTGGCACTTCATAGAAACGTTGAAACTCCCTTCCCTAAGATCCAGCCTCCCTCAAATATTCCCTCCCACCACCTACAGAACTCTGTCCTGAATAAAACAGTTACATACATCATAAATAGTAAATTATTAAAAAAAAAATAGCAAGAATTGTTTCTTTCCTTCTTGTAAAAAAGAACATGGCAGCAAAGGCAGGCAGCCAGGAACTGGCTGGGGATGTCTCATACAGACAGTTACTTGGGGGATGGGCAGGATGGAGACGGGGAAGAGCGCTCCACAATCCGCCTGAGGTGCCAGGTCTCCTCTTCCCCTGGCAGGAGCAGGAGGATCCGATGGGGAACCACAACTCTTGAAGACGGAACAGAGGGATTACACGGCTCCCACTTCCGCATTCTCTGTATGAGAAGAGGCAGGGCACGTGACACAGCAATGACCTCATCTAGGCCAGGATCTGCTGGCTCCCTGATAGTCTCATAGATAGTCTGACAATGGCTTATAATTAAAATGACCATGTAATTTATTGTCAAACCTGGACATTTTTTTGAGATTTAAAGGAAGTTTTATGACCAAACTATGTAGACTGGTACTGCCCACCAGGGGCTGTATGGTCTGGAAGACAGTGATGCAAATGATCCTACTGGACTTTTCTTTGTCTCCTTTGTTCCAGCCACTTTGTTGGAGCCTGGAATGCATGAATTTCTCTTTGTTGACTGACTCTCTTGTTTGCTGAAGCATATCCTTCAAAAGAGTGCATAAGACATTCATTTAAAAAACCCTTTTGTGTCAAAACTGTTTCTATTTTATCTTCACACTTGATTGATATTTTGGCTTGGAACAGAAATTTAGGTAGAAAAAATATTTTTCCTTAGACTTTGAAGCATCACTCCACTGTGTTTCAGCATTTGGTATTGTTATTGTGAGATTTTGTGCCATTCTCATTTTCATTCTTTTGTATTGACAGGCTTTCTCTCTCTAAAAGCGTTTAGGATCTCCTCATTATCTCTGGCATCCTGAAATTTTCAAACAATGCATATTCTTTCATTGCTTTGGTCACTTGGTTGACTCTTTCAAACTGGAGACTCTTGTTTTTCAGTTCTGGGGAAATGTATTACTTCTTTGACTTATTCCTCCCTGCTCTTTCATTTTAGTATTCCTGTCATTCATTGGCCACCACAGATCAATTCTATAGGATTTTTTTTGTTACCATTCTTTTTCTGTTTTTCTGACTCTAGTTTTTTGCTCTACTTTCTGAATCATGTCTTCTATTTTAACTTTCAGCCATTTGATTGATTTCTTTATTTTGGATGTTTTATGATGATTCGTTTCTAAGAGCTCTTTCTTATCCTCTGATCATTGTGTAGCAATATCTTTTTTTTTGTCTCACTAAGAATATTATTTATAACTTCTATGAAATTTTTTCTGCATTTACTTTGTTTCTGTCTCTTATATGTTCCTTTCAACTCTTGGTCTTTATCTTTCTTTCATGTTGGAGGCAAGTTGAGCAGGAAAGGGTTAACCTAGGAGGTCTGCATTACCCAGCCAATCTCAAAGAAAGGTTGGCTCCAGGAAAATAAATTCTGAGCCCTTGGAATATAAGATTGATTTCATATGCCTGATAAGGTTGATTTTGTATCTTTAAGGCCTTGGGCCACACTATACCAGTACAATCCAATAGTTTATGGTAACAGTGTGATTTATGATGAATTCCTATTTTGCTCTGGAGGAAGGAGGCTGAAATCTGAGTAGCTGAGGTCAGTCATACATGTAGTACTTGTCTACATGACTGACCTCAAATGAAACCCTGGACACCAAAGCGTCAGGTGAGCTTCCCTGGTTGGCAACACTTTACATGGGTCACATATCATTGCTGGGAGGATTATATGCATTATTTAAAAAAAATTTTTTTTTAATGTTTATTTAGTTTTGAGAGAGAGAGACAGCACAGGGAGGAGTAAAGAGAAGGAGACAAAGAATTTGAAATAGGCTCAGCACTGACAGCAGAAAGCCCAATGTGGGGCTTGAACTCATGAACTGTGAGACCATGACCTGAGCCGAGGTCAGTCACTCAACCAGCTGAGCCACCCAGATGCCCCAGATTAAGTGAATTCTTATATGACTCCCCTGAAAGGGGAAACCTGGAAGGTTGGCTTTTCTTGGACTTTACCCAATATACATGTTCCTTTTACTGATTCTAATATGTATCCTTTTATTGTAATAAAACATAACCAGGAGTATAACAGCTTTACTTGTCCTGTGAGTTATTCTAGTGAATGACTGAGCCTGAGTAGTTTTGGAGAACTCCATCGTGAACGTGATTCTTAATTAACTCTTCATAATTTTACATAAGCAACTAAAATGCACAGTGAAGACCAGGCTTGTTCATTTTATTATAGGACAATGTTTTTCAAAGCATTGTTTAAGGACAATGAGGTCTCAGAGAAACTTGCCAGGAGTTCACAAGGTCAAAAGTTATTTCATATTAATACCAGGTCTCAATTGTCTTTTCACTGGTGGTGCAAAACACTGATGGATAAAGTCACTGAAACCTTTGCCATGAACAAAGGAAATGGCACCAAGCTATACCAGTATTCTTTACCACCACATGCTGTTGTAAAAATATGCTGGGACCTTAGTGAAACAGTTAAACTTATAGATTAAGTACACATCTTATAGTATTTTGTGTGAGAAAATAGCAAGTATGCCTAATACACTTCTGCCAAAGACTGTAGCACAATGGCTGTTTGTAGGAAAAGCATTAGTATAGTTGTTTCAGGTGAGAATTGAAGTCACCATTTTCCCCCCATAGAAACCATTTTTACTTGAAAAAAAATGACTGACAAACTATGGTTGGTCAGACTTGGGTATTTGGCAGACAGTTTTTGAAAACAAAGTGAGCCTGTCACTTAAGGAGAACAACTGACAATATTTATTGCCAATGATAAAATTAAGGCTTTCAAGAAAAATCAGAAATTTGGAAGAATTGTATTGGCCACTGGGAACTTGACAGCTTACCAATAGTTACAGAATCTTCCAATGAGATCAGTGGTAATATCAACAAATGTGATTTCTTTTGATATCATATAATGAAATGTGTCAACATTTGGAAAATCTGTATAACTCAGTGAGTAAAGACTTTTGAAATAATAGAAGCATGGTATTACCAAATCATGCATGGTTAAAGATATTTTCAAAGTGCATAATAGACCAATGGACTTCAATGAAATGGAGTACAAAAAGTTTAGGGATGTGATTTCAGATTCTGCCTTGCAATTAAAGAAACTATAGCTTTAAGAGATATGATATAGGGGTGCCTGGGTGGCTGTTTGGGTTAAGTGTCCAACTTCTGCTTAGGTCATGATCTTACAGTTCATGGGTTCGAGCCCCACATCGGGCTCTGTGGTGACAGCTACCTCAGGGCCTGGAGCCTGTCTTCAGATTTTGTGTCTCCCTCTCTCTCTGACCCTCCCCTGCTCATGCTGTCCTCTCTCAAAGATAAATAAAACATTTAAAAAAAATTTAAAGTTGTGGTATAATCCCAATCTATAATTATCTGAAAAGGGCTATTAAAATTATTTTCCATTTTCCAGCTGTATATTAGTGTGAGGCTGCATTTTCTTCGTCTACTTCAACCAAACAATATGTTGCAACAAATTAAATGCAAAGCAGATATGAAAACCCAGATGTATTTTATTATGACAGACATTAAGGAGGTTACCAAAAATACCACTCTCCCACTAAATCTTTTTTGTTTTGTGTAATTGGTTATTTTCCACAAAAATATGTTATTTATGTTATGTAGAAGGTTTGTATTGTTATTTTGAAATGAATTAATGAATATTTTTAAAAATTCCTATTTTCATTTCTAAAGTGGTAAAATTTGATAGCTATAATTTTCAAAACAAGAGCTCTTTAGAGACTTCAATAATTTTTAGAAGTATAATGAGGTTCTGAGACCAAAAACTTTGAGAACTGCTACTATAGGACCTAAGGGAAGGAGCTGATCATCTTTTCATTGGGATGCCCCCAAATGTTATTATTTGTAGGTACAATTTTCTGAAATTGTTCATTTTCTTCTAGGAAAGAATCCCTCACTTCCATGACTTTGGGCTATATGGTGGCATTTTGGGAGTAAGTCACAAGAAAGTGTTTACAAACTCTTTAGTTCACTATGGAGACTTTGAGCTTTTCCTAGTTTTCATCCTGTGCCATATTCCTCTCTTCCATTTTCCTTGATGGCCATGGCTATGAGGCCTTCCTGACCTTTATGTCTCCAGAAAGTAATCACTGCCCTCCTGTTAGGTTGGGAGAGGGATGCTAAGTAGATGCAGCTGCTCACTCTTTGTTAGTATTCCATGACCCCCACCACCCTGTTCTGTTATAGCAATCCCCACTGTCCTGTCTACTTCATTCTTCTAAAACATTGCGCTTTCTTGGACTCTGTTGATTACTTCCACGGTATCTTATGAGGCTGAATAATGGCTTCCTCAAAAAATATACATGTCCTGGGGCACCTGGGTGACTCAATCGGTTGAGCAACCAACTCTTGATTTCGGCTGAGGTCATGATCTCCCAGTTCATGGGTTCGAGCCTTGCATCAGGTTCTGTGCTCCTTCTCTGCCTCCCCTCAAAATAAATAAATAAACCTTAAAATAAAGAAAACACCCATGTCCTAATCTCTGGAAACTGTGAGTGTTCCTTTATTTGGCAAAGACTTTGCAGGTGTGATTGAGTTAGAGCCCTTGAAATGGGATATTATCCTGGATTCCCAGATGGGCCCTAGTTTCAATCACAAGTACCCTTATGAGAGGGAGGCAGAGGGAGATTTTTATAGACAGAAGAAGGAAAGGAAATGTGACCACAGGCAGAGATTAGTGATGCAGTCATGCAGTCAAAACCCGAAGAATGCTAATTGCCACCAGAAGCTGGAGGAGGCATGGGACAGCTCTTCCTTCAGAGCCTACAGAGGCCCTACTGACATCTTGATTTCTGCCCAGTGAGACTGCTTTTAGATTTCTAGCCTCTAGAACTGTGAGGAAACAAGTTTCTTCTGTTTTAGCTCACCAAATTTTTGGTAATTTGTTATAGCAGCTTCAGGAGACTAATACAAGGCATAAGGTTTTTTTTGTACCTCCGTGTCATCTTAGTGGGGTGTTGAAGGGTAGGCTAGGTAAATGCATGTGATCTGTATCCATCAGGAATAACCAGAAGCTTCTCAGTGTGTTTCTAACTGCTGTGAAGATGAGGCAAGGAGCGGAGAGTGGACATTTTGCCAGAATAGAAACTTTCATGATGCTTTGGAGTGACTCACATGTCTCTGTGGGAGGGGTGGGGGGTGCTAGATTTTAGTCCCTTCATTTTTGGATTTGCAAGAAAGGAAGTATGCCCAAATGGCTGTCACTTATCTGGAATTTTTAGAAGTAGCCAACATAAAGTCTGAATTCATGATCCAGTCCTGGGGGGTCAGGAGTAGAAAGGATGAGTTATGGTGCACATGTTACATTACTGTTGGGTGTGGAACTTTTACAACTATCCATCTGAGCCCTGTAATTGCTTCTACGTTACTGTCTTTGTGAGCCTTCATGAAGTCTAAATAAAGGAAGAGGGATTGCTGCTTCCCCACCCCCTTTCGCATGTTTGATGCTAATGATGCTTCCCACTTATGTTGTCTGCATATGAGCCAAAGAATACAGAGAGCTGAGAGGGAGCATGGGTTAGAGCTGGAGCGGCACAATGTGAGCATCCCAGGGGCAGCAGAGACGAAATGATGAAAGGTGTGTCTTCCTTTCACAGTTAACAGATACTTAGGTAACCTCACAAAGAGTAAAACTCAGTACTAGAGCCTATTTTGAAGGAAAGGGTAACCTTAACCCTATCCCTGCTCTTCCAAGAGTGATCATGATAGACAAGAAATTATCATGCATTAGTAAAGTATGTTCCTGAAGGAGTGATTTCCAAATTTCTTGAATTCCTAGAAATAATAAGAATTAAGGCAAAAAGTTTAACATCTAAAATTTGCAACATTAAAATCTATAAAAGGTAACTATTATTCAGATTTTCTTGATACATTATTAAAGAAATAAATCTCAGAATTTATAACAAAATTGGGACTCAGATACTGTGTGCAAATTTGATTTTTCTATTCTTTGTGTTGTATGTATAGACCCTTAAAAATAATAATGGATATGGGATGAAACATAAAACCTAAATTGACAGGGTAAGCCAAACAAATAAAATTATATTAGAAGCAAGAAGACGACCATTTTAGGCAGGATGCCCACTGGGCTGTAATTAGGTCTAATGCTGGTGTTTCTGGTACTTCATATGTTGCTGGTGGCTAGTGAAGGTTTAAAACACAATCAGAAACATATTCTACAGTAATAAATTTTACTTTTGCTGCACAGAGACATGAATATACAAATTACTGACCACTAATTCAAAAAACCACTTCTCCCCAAACAAACGACTCCCCTTAACCAATACATTCCAGTTTCTTGCCAACACTGAAAGAATTCCCTAATATCAGAACCGTATTTCTCAAAAATTTACTGAATGGTGGATAACCTGATTATTGCTCATGATAAAAGTGGGAAAGAAAGATTTGGAAGATACAGGGTGTGGTGAATCATAGGTGAAAAAATGTGTGAGTAATAATGAGAGCTTAAGTTAACAGATAGCTAGAGTACTAAATCTTATCCTTAGAGAATTCACAATTCCTTTCTTTCACTGCCTGCCTTGTTTCAGAAAGATCTTTAAGTTTACAGATATTTGCCACTGTGCATGTGCTCACACGCATGTATGTGTATGTGGGAGGGGGTGGTAGAGAAAGCAAGATAATACGATTTTGAAGAAAAAAACAGTCAAAAGCAACACAGAGGCATGGATATTAAAATGGAGCAAGATATAACCGTAATTTTAAAAAATGCCAACGACAAAGACCCACAAAGTATCTCAAGTTTGTGTCTGATGTTTTAGAAGCTATTCAAAAAAGCAATATATGGAGTCAGCGGTACGTAAGATATAACGTATTTTTGCCTCTGGAGGTACAGAAGTATCGCTGAGGCTGGAGACAGGCAGGTGTTTCCTGGAGCCTTAATGGAGATGACATGGTGTGATATAATGAATGATGTTTTCAACAGAGTTCTCCTGTGGCGTCATGATACATCTCTGAGGGTTGTTGATTGTCTAGGCTTCAGTGTAGGTCAGGGCTGTCACACCAGCAGCAATTCACCAAAACCATTGCTACCAGAGACTGTTACACTACAAACCATGTACACAAGCCATGTATACAGCTGGTGGGAAGAATCAGAAGTTGCTTCTGCGGCAAAAGTGTTCTGGAAAGGAACCAGTAGAGCCTTTGTGGACCTTTGTGTTTCCTCAGTGCTTGAGAGGCAATAGATGACTAATTGTATTTTATTATACAGAAAAGGAGGTGACTTTCTGCATAAAAGCGAGAAAATGGAAAAGACTGAGGCTCATTATCTACCTGTAAGCAGCCTATCACCTACTGTCTTTATTAGTTATATAATCCCAGATGTAGACCTAGAATAGCTCTTTTTCCTCTAGATGAGTGGGTAAATTATACAACTACAAGCTCAGTGAGTATGGATACAATACAAATACTCCTAAGACAGTTCTCCATGGGATCTACCCAGAGCCACCCACATTGCACAACTCCAGAGGGTACCATTTAAATGGGATTTTATGTGACTGGCCTAGGGTGCCTAGAATGGTGCTACCAAGAAGCTCTAGGAAGACTTTTTGCCACAGAATTGATGTGACGGTTAGAGTTTTTCCCCATTTCAAGCAGGGGAGAGTGCACACTGATGTTGGAAGAGGGATGATGGTGCTCACCCAAGTAAGCTGAGTCGTTTTTGTCAAGAAAATGGACAGAACTTCCATGAGTAGGTAGTGGAGGTACAACAGGAACAGAGAGCAGGAGCAGGCCCAGCGGCTACAGGCTCTATTGGACTGGGGGTTGTTAAATCTTCCCATAATATAATTTTCAAAAAGTTAAAAGCATAACTCATACAAATCTAAATAGCTATCAATAATTTTACTCAGCTCCTTAGTTAAGTAAAGGAGTAAAGGAACCAGTAAGATGGAAAGCTGACGGCAAGAGAATTTTGAGAAACTGAACATTTACAGGAAAATTGGTAAGAGACTGTTAGAACGAGATTGTTAAGTTAGCTTGGAAACTGGTTAATAACCTAACATGCAAATAAACTGTAACATGGGGGGTGTTTTTCCTACAAGATAGAAATCATTTGGATAAAATTTCTTAACATTCCTTTTATAGAATCAATTGGGTGCACTTCTGACTCTCAATCAAGAGATACTAGGTATCCTAATCACAGTAGAGCTAGAGCTCATTTAGCATTAGGATGCTGTTGGGTTTTTAATATTAGTTTTTTTTAATTTTATGCTGAATGTATACACAAAGTATGCAAGGTAGGAGAGAGATTTTAAAAGTGTGTCAGCTCCTCATGCCCCAGATCTCCTCTCTGGGCAATGTGATAAAAGGCCAAATAATCCTACTTGAGTGGCTGAACACTTCATAGGTGAGAGATGAGGAAAATTATTTTTCTCTGCTTCTAATGGGGAAGGAGGCAGCTGTTCTCCTCCCTTCCTGTCTCCTTGGAAACATAATGGGCCTGAATCCTCACTCCAACCCTTTGGTTTATAAATAAAATCCCTCCAGGAGCCAGAATGCCCTGCATGTCTTGGCTTTTACCACCAAGAGATGTCTGCACGTTCTGGGGCTCATTCCTCCTTGAAATGTAAATATCTAGGGAGATAAAACTCCAGGCTGGGCTGTAACCATTTGGGGGTCTTTTTGGATCAGAACAATTAGCTCCATCATTAGGGAAACAAACAGTTGCAGATCTAATCCTTATGGTATGTGAAACATGTATCTAGGAGAAAGGAAAGCAAATATTTTTTCCTAAGGTTTTTCTGTCTTTATATTGTATGCTTTACTGTGTCTCAGGAAGCTAAGACTTCTTGCAGGAACAAATCCTGTAGGGCCATGCTTCTTCAAATGTGGTCTCTACATCAGCAGCGTCAGCATCACTGGGAAATTTTTAGAAATGCAAGCTTTCAGGCATTATATTACACCAGACTTACTGAATTAGAAACTCTGAGGTGGGGCCAGCAAGCTATTTAATGAGCCCCCCCAGGTGATTCTAATACAGGCTACACTTTGAGAACTGCTGCTGTGTGCCAGGGCTCATGAGCTATCCCTAATATTCTTCTTCATTCCCTACCGCCGTCTCTTTCCCGCCTACCCTGCACTGGCAATTCTGTATCGGTGAACAAAGTCTGTCTGCTGCCATGATAAGTCTACCCTCATTATAGTGGGTTTAGTAGTAACCCGAGGAGTAAATTTATACATTTTAGTAGAAGGAGAAGGTTATGAGATTACTGTTTCCGAAGGGGCTTAAAAATTAGATGAACAAGCACCTAGTTTGAACAGTTTAACTATGGACACCTGAACAGAGGTGGGCTGGCCTAAAAGACTGTGAACACTTTTAGTTTCCTCAAGGCAAATGATGTCTGGGAGGCTAAATGATAAAACCGTTTCCTGACTGAAGAGTAACTGAGGAGACCAGTCCTTATAGTTCAACCGTGCAGAAAGCACACTCAGTCTGCTCTATTTTAGATTGCATCAGTACATTTAGGAAACAGTAATGACTACTTTTAAATGCTTCATTGATGTTTGTGTGCTTTTAATTGGTTGGAATTCTGGTGTCATCAATCACTCTAGATACTAGAATTTTTAAATTCTAGTTCAGTGGTGCCTACCAGTTGACTTCTCGTACCTTCATGGGCGGGAGGGCATCAGAATTCCCTTTATCTGCAAATCATGTATTCTTTTACATAAAAGGGGGCTCAGTCTGAATATTGAGAACTCTCTGATAGGAGAGAAACCACTCCTTTGCTCAGGCAGTCTTCCCTTCTGGAAAATTAGTTAATGACATAAGAATATATAAAATTCCATCTCTAAAGTCCCCAGATGATCTCTTGAAATTCCCATGCAGCTTTATGAATCTAAACAAACAGAACATGTGGGATCAATTACAAACATTTCCAAAATTCTTGTTATATTTCCATGAATATAAATTTGATTTGTTTGGCTTTGGGACAAAGATCATAAGAAGTAATCCACAACAGAGAAGAGACACATAGTAAGGAAAATATAATTACCAGCATGTGTGTTTCTGCACAGGACCATTGATGTTGACCCAAGAGCAAATGTGACATAAGAAAAATGTGATAAGGGGGGAAAGAGGCCTAAATTTAGATGATGCAGTGTCACTTCAGATCATAGAGGGAGTAATCCAGTATAAATGCCAACACTCACGCCATACACACTTCAGACATAGAGCATATTTCCTTGTTTCTGGTGATGCGTGAGTATCACCCACTTCCATAAGTGGGATTGTGTTTATGGATGGCTGAACCGCTCCTTGCAGTACTACACTCTTAGCTGCTTCTGAGGTTGGTTGGAAAGGAGCAGGCATTACTTTAAAAATTGCCCACCTTTATCCAGGTGTCTGCAGCCATTTTGTTGAAGCTTTCAAAAGATGTTCCAAATCTGAATATCCCAATCTGTGCAAACTACGCGAACCCTTTTTCCCCTTGCTCTTGGGAGGAAGAACGGCTGGAACTTCCCTACAAAGGGAACTTCTCTATGTGATGACTCAGTCAGTTGTCATATCTCCTTCTACTCACTCTTCTGGTGTCTGTTTTTCCTTGATTTTGAGACTGCTCAACACACCAAATCATGGAAAGTCACTTTAGCTCTTCAGTTTAAGGGGGCTTTGTGGGTTGGTTTGATGGGCCCGTAGACATTCTTCACCAAATTCTTTGAGTAGGGAGAGGTGGTCTGGCCATACCTTCTTCAAGTCAATTAAAAACATTTTTGTGTAATATGACCCTTCTGGGTTATGCTGACTGTGGTCTGATGCTTTACCTAAATCCAAACCCATCCACACTGTCTCCAAAAGGAAAAGCATAACAAAGGTTGGCAGCCCTTTAGATCAGGCACTAGTAACACTGTGACGTGATGTTCCCTTCACTCCCTCCAGCCTCACCCACATCTGTTCCAAGGGCTCTGGTGTTCTTCCGTGAAGATTTTCCTTTTTCATCAAGCCTGGAATCCTTTTTCATTTGATGATGTTGGTACTCACACTGTGTGTGTGTGTGTGTGTGTGTGTGTGTGTGTGTGTGTGTGTGTGTGTGTGTTTTCTTTCCACGATTTTGGCTGAGGATTCAGATGCAACCTTTCTAGCACTCCTTTGCTTTTTGGACCCAAAACAGAACATAAGATCTTTTGTTTTAATGGTTTAAAAACTAATCACCATGAGAGGAAAATAAACAGGATAATAACACAAACAAACTCCAAGAAGTGAAAAGTGGTTTGGAAATCTCTCAAAGTTTTGACAGATTTGACAAAGACGTTTAGGTCTTTATCATCTTCCATTTTTCTTGTTGACTGCCTTGAAGACTACTTCCGTAGCAGCCACCGTATGTCCTCGTATCTTATGAGCTAAGGACATCAAAAACAAGTCCTGATACAGCAAAGGAATGTAAGATGTTGGCTACTGAATACATTTTACTAAAAACATGCTCAGCCACAGGGTGGAGGAGACACAGATTTGGTTATACAATTGATTTCTAAAAATTAACTTAAATCTCCATAGTGGGATTTCTTAATTAAAGCGGAGCTTAGAAAATAGAAAGCAAATTCCATTTCATTATTGAAACAGAGCAGAATGTAACCTTGCCTTGCAGCTAAAAATAAAGGGCTGAGGTGATTCCTGAGGGTGTCTTTGTAGAATCAGTACCATCATAACTGAGATTTACAAATACCACATTCTGTACCACTCTGAGAAAACCAGGGTGATCATCTTCCTGTCTGCAGCATTGTCCTTTTAACTTGTGTAATTTATGTACTTGTGCGCTGTAACTATTCATCCTTCCTTTCCACCTAGCACAGTTTCAATGACTTCTGGAAATATGTTCCTCTCTGATTGCCTGGCATTCAGCGATATGTCCCAAACCTAATATTGTGCTCTTCCTTAGGAAAGAAACTAATGCTAACGATAAAGTTAACTATAGCACAGTAAACCATCCACATTTTATGCTTCTAAGTTTTTATTCTTGGCAGTAGAAATATGCTTGGTAGTTAATTTTACATCAGGCTGCAACCCAAGAGTTTGTGTCTGACAGCTTTAAATAGAGAAAATGAGTATTTTTAAAACAACCCAGCAACTATTGGTATGAATCAAGTAATTTTGGGCTACAAATGGATAGTGAGTAAAATCTACTCTATTCTGCAATTTTGTTGCAACTACCTGCTCCTGACATGAAAGGAAAAGTGGGCATTAAATTTAGAACGCACACTCTTTTCACTGCAAGGATGCCTTTGAGACCTTGTCCTTCCCTGCACTGAAGCAGGTGAGAGAAGAATTCTTGCACTGAGCTTCTCTTTGGCTTCCTGAGCACCAGGCTGCACAGGATGGTGAAGCAGAAGGAAGGAGGAAAGACCCGAATTTGACTTCCTGTCTTAGGCCTAATACTAGAACCTATCTCACAGGGTATCGTTAAGATTAAATGAGAAATGCATGTAAAATTCTTAGCACAGAGCTGGCACATCCCACTCAGCAAATGTTCTACCCATCATTATTATTGGCTGTGTCCTCGGGCAATTTGCATAAACTTTCTGAGTCTCAGTTTCCTCATCCACAAGATTCAGAATGTAGGAATCCTTACTTTATTGTTGTTGGGTTGTGAAGATAAGGGTATACATGGAGGGTCCAGAGTCAGTCCTATCTGCTGGTTTCTTCTCCTGAAGAGTTCCAAAGAGTGTAGCTTTTCTTTTCTTTTTTTTAATGTTTTATTTATTTCTAGGAGAGAGAGAGAGAGACAGCGTGAGCAGGGAAGGGTCAGAGAGAGAAGGAGTCACAGACTGAAACATGCTCCAGGCTCTGAGCTGGCAGTCAGCACAGAGCCCGATGTGGGGCTCGAACCCACAAACCGAGAGATCATGACCTAAGCGAAAGTCGGACGCTGAACTGACTAAGCCACCCAGGCGCCCCAAGAGTGTAGCTTTTCTATGCTGAAATGTTACCATGTAACTATTTCATTGGTAGGATGCCAGCAGGAAGTAACTTTGTTTCATTATTTATTTTTACTTTGTCCTTGAGCCTTTTCTGTCTTACGTCCCTTCTCCACTCCAGGAAGCTGTCTTGGGCAGATTTCAAAGAATTCTAGGCATTTTAAGGAGTTAAAGACAGTCTCAAGTTCAGATGTTACACAGTTCTGTCTTGTCTAAATCCAAACATCTGTCTTTTACCCAATTAAAAACTTTATCAGCTTGCTCCTGACCCAGGCTTTGAAACCCATATTGGGCAAGGGGAGCACAGTTTGCCTGTTGATCACCACCCCTCCTGGGTTTTTCACCTCTTCATCCCTATCCTTGAAGTTGTTTGCCCTCTTCCCACCCTCACCCTGGAAGAACCACAGATGGAGCCAGGGGACATGGGAGTATAAACTGACCAAGCTGGTGTTGGTGTCCCTGCATGGTGTTTGCCTAAATGTTCTTTCTTCCTCCCACAGGGCACTCTGGTGAGTTCTTAGGCAGCTTTACTGTGGGGAACCTTCCATCTGCAGTTCCTTGGTGCAGGTTTGTCTCACTGATGCTTCCTGATTGCTCCCAAGTCCAGCCTCTGGTGGATTGCTCTTGCCTGCCATTGGTGGATGGGTGCCTTCTCCACCAGGGCTCCCCTCACCCTCCATCAGGGCCAGCTGATGTCTTCAGCAGACGGTGGTAAACCAACTTCTGTGACCTCCTACTCCTGCGGAAGATGATCAGTTTCTCCTAAGATTTCCCTCCCTCATGCTCTGCTGCAGATCTGTGCTGGAGCCCGTGAGGCCTCTTCACTTAGCACCAATGCCCTCTCTCCTTGGTCTCATCTTCTGTCATAGATACGTGAGGGTGGTCGTGGGTGATTGATTGGTGGGTATAGAGCCAGTGTGGTGGTGAATTCAGTATAAATGGTCTAGCAGCTCAGCTTTGGTACATGAGTCTTAATACCCACTGTCTTTAACGTTGGGGCCTGAGCTGAGACTTGTAAGCAACAGGGATGATGCACTTAAAATAGGGTTACACAGAACAAACAACAGCAACAACAAAAAGAGAAACAGACTTGTAAATAAAGAGTAAAAACTAGTGGTTGCCAGAAGGCAGGAAGGTGGGGGATGGACAAAATAGATGAAGGGGATTAAGAGGTACTAATTTCCAGTTATGAAATAAATAAGTAACAAGGATGAAAAGTGCAGCATAGGGAACAGAGTAATAGTATTATAATAACTTCGTATGGTGACAGATTGTAGCTACATTTATTGTGGTGAGCATTGAATAATGTATATAATTGTCAAATAATTATGTTGTATACTAATATTATGTGTCAACTATATTTTAATTAAAAATTTTAAAAATGAAAAAGAACAAGCTCAATTTTGTTCCATTTATTTTGAGAGGGAATAAAAGCCCCATCCACGCATTAAAATTTACACATTAAGACATAATAAATAAGAAAGTGATTATTCAAGTTGCAAAAGCACACATCTTAAATTCTTTAAGTTATAAGTGCTAGTTCTTAATTAAGAGTTTTTTAAAATATCACTAATTATTTCACAGAGCTAGAGAAATAACTAAATTAAAAAAATTTTTTTGAGGATCCATGCATAAGGAGATCAATAAGAAACTTAAAATTTTCTGGAGTAGAAGGGACATACAAGTCAGTAAGGATATAATGCAATTCTTTTAAAAGGCTCATATTTTTTAGAAGAACCCTATATATCTTATATAGGTAGATTGGTATAATTTTCCTCCCAGGCATCATAAGTGGGTAAGAAAATTCCCATGGAACTCTGCAAACTTACCTTGTCTTACCTTACCACACAACCTACCATTCATTCACTGTCCATGACATCATCACCCTTTCAAAGTTCCTGCCATGACATTTACTACTTTCTGATTTATCTGCCTATCCCTACCCACAATAAACTATAAGTTTTTGTTTGGTAGAGTTTTACCAAGGCCTAGAATAGTGATTGACTCATTAGGAGTTCAATGAGTATTGTTAGATGAACAAATAGAGTTAACTCTTGTCCTCATTAGACTTTCATTCATTTATCTTCAAACCTTTATTGAGTTATTACCATGTATTTGGAATTGTTCTACATGCTGAAATTTCAAGATGAATAAGTCACAATCCCTGCATGGAAGGAGATAAACACTAAAACAATGATGACAATATGTTGGGATATGTGATTTTAGGGAAGTCATTTTGCCTCTCTGGGCTTTAGTTTTCTCTGGTATAAAATAAAAGTGTCAAACCAGATGATCGTCATAGCTTTTCTCATCTTCTGAAATATGTGTTGTGTTCACGATATGTGCACACAAGTATTTCATATTCATTATTTCTCCACTGGAGGCAATGAGTCCTGGGAACCAGGAATAGGCTGGTTGTTGGTTTGTGATTAGTAAACAGTGTGGGCCCTAAGGGTGTGGCATTGTCATATTGCACATATTTCAGAAAAAACAGTCTCTAGTTTTGATCCAGATGTAATCCAATCCCGGTGTAAGCCAAATGGAAGCAACCTCCATGATAAGTGCAATATGATAATAAATTCAAATAAGTATAGGAAAAGAAACTGAAGTTTCTTAAAAAAACATGTTTTAAAGTAAACTCTAACAATGTGTGGGGCTCACACTCACAAACCCGAGATGAAGAGTCGTTGCGTGCTCCACCGACTGAACCAGCCAGGAACCCTGAAACCAAAGTTTATTCAGCAACATTTAAGTGGCAATTCTTGTTTGTGTTTTAAGTATACAAGAAATACATAATCCAGTCAACATAGAAAGTATAGAACAAAAAGCAAAAGAAGACTGGTTTTTCTTTCGACTTTTGAATAGCATTTAATGGATGAAGTGGCATATTTGTTTTCTATGCTACAAAACAATATTACAAGAAGCTTAATGGCTTAAATCAACACACATCTATTATTACCTCTTGGTTTCTGTGGGTCAGCAGCCCAGGCGTGGCTTAGCAGGACTCTTGCTCGGTCTCTCACAAGATGTGCAATTAAGATGTGAGCTGAGATGGTGGGTAAACATCAACACACAACTGGTTCAGGCTTTCATGGAGCTGAAACCCTAGTGAGGATAAATACATGATGTGCTATCAGGGGAGGAGGGACAGAGACCTGTCCCTCCAGGGAGGATGCTGGTGGCTCTGGATGCTCACATAGAGTATGGGCCACAGAGGACATGAAGGACATCTGAGGTGGAACTTGTCCTCTCTACATCTGTTTCTCCCCCTCTCCCCTTCTCCCTCCTTCCCTTCTGTCTCTCCTGAGCCTCCTCTCTTCACTTCCTCCCCCTCTTCCTTCCTCCTCCTTTTGCAAAAGGCCTTCTTCACTACCATCTCCTATTTCCTGTCCCAAGTTGAGAGTTTGCTGTGTAGCCTTCCAGATGTTTTTTCTGCGTACATAAATGTGCATGTGAAAATATGTAGGATTCTTTTGGGGGTTTTATATTGTATACATTTTCTGATTTTTGCTTTTTTCCTCACATAAAACATGCTTCGGGAATCCACATAGGTAAATAGTTCCGTCTCATTCTTGCTATCTATTGTATTATACTCACAAAGTAGTTGTATAGCTCATCACTTTCCTGGTAAGGGATACTTAGGTTGTTTGCTATTGTTCACTTTTACAAACAGTGTTTCAGTGATCTTCATATATGTATCTTGTGCCTATTCCTGAAGAATGGATACCTTGAAGTGACACTGCATTTGAAGTGTTCAAATGGTAGGCACCTTTAATATTTTAGAAGATACTGTCTTATGACGCTTCAAAGAGGCTACAGTAATTTGCATCTCCAGTGCTGGATATAACAGTACCCATTTGCTCACACTCCTGCTGATACTAAATATTATCTATCTTTTAAATTGGAGATTAAAAATTCAATCTTATTTTTGTTCTAATTTATGTTTGAATTATGTTGGATTCTTCTGATACCTAGCAAAGCTAAACATCTTTCCATATATTTATTGGCTATCTATATAATTATATAGATAAGTCACTGAATTCTTTCTTTTATCATTTTTTCTTTTTCTTTTGGGCTGGTTATGTTTTTCTTACTGAATTTTAGAAACTCTTAGTATCTATCCGTTTGCCATAAATTCTTTGCATATTATATATGTTGGAAGTATTTCCTTCCAATTTGTAGTTTATTTTGAATTTCAAAAATATTACTTGCTACTCAAAAGTGATGAGGTGGTAGGGCAGAGTGGCAAAATGGTCTTGCTTCATCTTGTATATTCTTTTCCCTTGGACCCAACAGAATTAACCATTTCTGTAATGCAACCTTATAAATAAAATTAATGCTTCTTTATAGCTGATTCTTGCTTTTTGTATTTTGCCATTTTAAAATTATTTTATAGTAAAATAGAGGAAACCACATAAAACAAATATAGTTACTGAATTGCATAGACACCTTTGTAACCATCGCCCCAGGTCAAGAAATGCAACATGTACCTCCCATCTGCCTGGACCTTGTCACAATCACCTCTTTCCAAGAAAAAATATCCATTATACCAACATTACCAACCTTGTTGAATTAAAAAAAAAAAAAAACAGCATATCACTATTGTACATCAGAATGATGATACTAAATACAACCACTACCGCCAATATGATATCTGAAAAGTGTTTAAGCAGGTGTTTTCCCCAGTCTTCCCCCATTTAAAAAAAGTGGTTTTGTTATATCTACATTGTCAGATCACATAGCCATGGCATACTTTAATTTCTCCTCCTTAATTCTTATTTAGTCATACTCCTACAAGCAAGTATATATTTAATGCTCACCTACTATCTTTATATGGATGTCTTCCTAGATTTTTAGATTATATATAATTCTCCTGTAGGACAGGATCATGGAAATAATGTTCTCTGAATTCTTGCATGTTGATAACATCTTGTGTATGAATTTATACTTGAAGGTCAGTTTTACTAGATAAAATACCTAGGCTTGCACTTTCTTTCCTCGAATAACATGTATACATTTTGTTTCCCTTCTGGTACAAAGGTTGCTGTTGAGAATTTTATTTTAATCCGACTTTTTCCCCTAAAGATTATTTTCTCTTTTTGCCTAGATACTCAAGTCATTTTTCCCCCTCTAAAGCCTCATAGTTTTATAAGAACGTGTCTTGCAGTTGGTCATTCTGGGTCATTATTCTCATGTAAATTGTATAGTTTTAAATTTTTTACTTCTAATTCAGGAACGTTTTCCTGAAACATATACTTTTGTATCTGTTATGTTCACTTGTTTGGTTTTAATATTCAAGCAATACTATTATCTATATGTTGGCTCTTTTTTGCTTATCTTCCGTGTTTGTTACTTTTTAATTTCTTTTATTTCTTTTCTCTTATAATTTATTATCCTTAAGGTGTTTTGTATTGTGTTTATTTCCTTGTATGTCTCCCCTGGCTTGGCCTTCTTTTCTAAAATGACTTTTTCTTTTATTTTTCATCTTTTCCTTAAATCTTTCACCTTCTTTTTTGAGGTTTTAAAGTTCTGAATTATGTTGTGCTTTTAACTCTTTTTAATTTTCTTAACTTTTAACTTAATTTCATTTAGGAGGTCATGTTTGAAACTGTTTTGTGGTCCATATCTTGCTGGCATGTTTTCAGAGTCTAAAGGGCACTATTCTGTTTTTCTCTCCATTTTCCTTCTATATATTTGTATTGAACTGACATATATTTTCCTTTTGCTCATATTTGTGTGAAACTAATTTTCCTAAACTTTCCAAAGATTTGACTCAAGGTAGCTTTCTTAATTTCTTGATGCTTCCAATTGTGTGTGTGTGTGTGTGTGTGTATGTGTTTTAAGTGTTAAATCACAGATTCACTTACATTTTTTCAGATTTCCTGGCTCTTTTTCCCTTCTCTAACTTATCTGGACCCTCTCTTTCATTTGTCTCATTGTCAAATTCTTGCTGAGCTTTGATTCCACTCTAAGAAGTTTCTCCCAGATGTGGGGCTCTCCCTTGAAAGGGAATTCTTGTTGTTTGGTTTTGACAACTCCTGTGGCTCAGACTGCTTCAGTCCTTTTCAGGCTTTACCATGGGTCCCTTGTGATCATCCACTATTGGACTGAGCAAATTGCTTTCCAGTTTCTGCTGCTTTTGTCAGATCAGCTGGTCTTACTTTCCAAGAATACCTGTGCGCTATTGTGCCCTTTCATTTTCAGACCCATTAGATGTCCCCTGGCTTCCCTGTGTGTTCTCCCACTCAGGCACTAATGCCAGGTAGATCTTGTGGATGTTGTTAATTTATTGTTACCTGCTTCTATCTGTGGATTCGAGGGGCTATTTTGTCAACTGGTTCTGAGGCGAAAGTTGCTTTGTTTTCCCATCTAGTTGATGGCTAGATGGCTAGTTTATGGAGGGATTCAAGGAAATTCTTCATATAAGTATTTTAATGTATAAATATGATGATATAGCCCCAGTGAAATAACAAATTAGATTCTTTTATAAATAATACATGATGTTATTCTTCTCTTTTTAAAATGAAATGTGATTCAATGTCAAAAAAATGCTTACTACTTTATTTCCCAACCCAATATACAGAAACAACCAATACTTAAACATTTCTCTTATTAAGTCTGATTTGTTATGGGATTCTTTAACATATCAATTAATTTTATATATTCCAATAATTATTCTCTTCTGTCACCTATTATTTCATCCTCCCACCCTCAAAATCTATACATAACAGGACAAATATAAAAACATGTAATCATACCACTGACTCTCTGAGGAAGTGTACAGTAGTCATATTTAGTTATGTTTGATTTCTATGCATGTGCACTATTCAGTAAAACTTGCTAGTTAATATCAGAGCTGTACTCAAAAAATAAATAAAAAATTAAAGATAATTCCACAGAGCTTTATAATGTTAATTTATAAGCAACACCTTTTTTTTGTTTTTATTTTTTTTATTATTATTTTTTTTTACAAATAGTTTATTGTCAAATTAGTTTCCACATAACACCCAGTGCTCATCCCCACAAGTGTCCTCCTCCATGCCCATCCCTCCCTCCCCCCCACATCCATCAGTCCTCAGTTTTTGTCAGCATTCAAGAGTCTCTCATGGTTTGCCTCTCTCCTTTTCCCCCACCATTTCCGCCCTTCTTCTCCCCCTTGGTCCTCTGTTAAGTTCCTCCTAATCCTCCTATACGTGCACACATATGATATTTGTCCTTCTCTACCAAGCAACACCTTTTTATGAGAGACAATAAATTTAAAGATTAAGAGTAAATGCACAAAATGGCCCATTTGTCATTTAGCTTCTGGAGAATTCTGTGTACAATATAGTCCATTTGCTGAACAGTGGGTGTTCAGCCTCTCCAAGGGGTCTCGAGTCAATTGACAAGTTTAAAAAATGCATAGAGGGGTGCCTGTGTAGTTCAGTTGGTTAAACATCTGAGTCTTGATTTTGTCATGGATCATGATCTCACGGGTCATGAGTTCGAGCCCCACACCGGGTTCTGTACTGACAGTGCAGAGCCTGCTCGGATTTCTCTCTCTCTGCCCTTCCTCTGCTCATGCTGTCTCTCTTTTTCTCTCTCTCTCTCAAAATAAAGAAATAAACTTTTAAAAAATGCATACAAATAAAACTATGACAATTTATGGAATTTTAGTTCATTCCTTGTTTTCTCAGAAGGTGTGGATATTCATTTCTAGTATAATGTGGTACAAATAAGAAAAATCCATATTGCTGCTCTCTGTGGGAATTTTTTAGCCCTGTGGTTCACTGCTTCCTGTGCCTTGGTGACATATATATCTTAAGAACAGTGGAATAGTCATGGTAGATATTGGCCATTGTCCCAAATGTGTGCCAGCATTGATAGTTCTTTGTTAATTGGGGATTTGTTCTTCTAAAATTGTATTTTTATCTTCTTATATACACTAATCCACAGGCTAATCAATAGAATTGAAGATTGTAAAATGATAATAAATAAAAGATTATACAAATATTCAGATCTGAAAAGTTCTCAGTGTTTTCTAGAACCCTCTTGGGAGTGCCCTGTCACAATCTCTTGAGGCTGCATCTGGCAGGAGCAGCTACTTCCAACTTTATCTTGCCAGGTCCAGATTCTGGCCCTTCTAACTGCTGACCAGTCCTGATGTGCACATTGTAAATGGCTTTAGCTCCCAGTCCCGCAGTCTTTCTGAATTAGCTCAGTGATATTTCCAGCTGCTGGGAAGATGGTCCTGTCAGCAGAACATTATGTTCAGAGTGGCTTGATCTGTGTGGCCTACTTCCTTTCCCTCAGGACAGTGAATTCACACTGTACACTCTTTGCCCTACGTTTCTTCTACATACAGAAAGTTGGCTTGGCAACTTTATGTAAGCAACCAAATATATGTGTCTACATATATGTGTATATGTTTATATGCATGCATATATATATACACATATATGTGTAGTTTAAGTATTCATGTAATTTCCCATTATATAGGGAAAAATCTCATTGCAATTCATTGCTAACTACATCTGCATGGCCTCTTCTAATTTCAGGCACAACTGTTTATCCTCATTAATCTTTTGGTACAGTAAGCAACTAGTGGAATCACTTAAGATTCCAAAAGGAAATAAATGACAAATGCACGGGAAATTTGATGGGGGACTAATTATAAATTTGTGGGTGGTATATAGGGGACCCACAGGGTGGAGAAGGAATCCAGAGCTAGGAATAGTGAAGCTGCTCCCACTGGTAGGCTGGAAGGCATGGGAGAGGGAGATGTTATTGAAAGCCAAAAGGCTGAGCATAGAGCACACTATCTTGAGACAACAAATGATTTTCTTTTGAAGGACACAGCCAGGTTCAGGCGACTCTCCATGAAGAGAATTAGAGCAATAATACCCTGGCCTTGTTCTCTTTCCTCTTTATTTTCTACCTGAACATGCCTATTGGCAGAACCCAATCAGAAGCCGAATTGCTTGAAAGCCTGTTAGGTAGAGCAAGGTAGAAAGGAGAGAGAATGGATCTGCCTCAAGTAAGTAGAAAATATCCAGTACATTAGCTGTTTGTCTCATTAGAATAGACCTGTCTCAGGCTAAACATGTATCCTGATGTAATATGATACCTCTTATGGCTTATGCACTTGTCATCCTGATTTAAGAACATCTCCTTCTTACTATTAAAATAGAGAGAAAGCACTCTTCTTACCTCTGTCCATGCTGCTAGCTAATAAAGATGATTTTTATTCTCTCTCCTTTAAATATTACTCATTAAAAAGATAAACCAACGAGCTTGGAAATAAAAGGCAAGCTGAAAAAAAACCCCTCTATTATTCTATGTAAATTACTATAGAATTCTTTTTAGCCACCTCTTTATTTTTATTCTCACATCTGTGTGTAATCAACTATGTCATGAACTTTATTCTAGATTTAAAATGATAATAGTAAGCCCCTAATTCATCTTTGCCACCCATAATGATGAAATAAAAAAGATCACTCATCTATTACCATGATGATTGATTAAGTGTATGTATCACTCAAGACAGGTTGGATTATACAGCTGTAACAAACCCTGAGGTCTCAGTGGCTTAAAACAAGAATACACTCGGGGCGCCTGGGTGGCTTAGTCGGTTAAGCGTCCGACTTTTGCTTAGGTCATGATCTCGCGGTTCGTGGGTTCGAGCCCCGCGTTGGGCTCTGTGCTGACTGCCAGCTCAGAGCCTGGAGCCTGTTTCAGTCTGTGACTCCCTCTCTCTCTGACCCTCCCCTGTTCACACTGTCTCTCTCTCTCTCCTACAAATAAATAAAACATTAGAAAAAAAAAAAAAAACAAGAATACACTCAGTGAGCCCAGCTGCAGATCTCTGCTTTTCACAGTCATTCAAGGACCAGATTGAAGTCTGCATCACCATCCTTGACACTGTCATTTTATGATGTGTTTGTATGATCAACACAGCAGGTGGAGAGTTCTGGAGGGTCTCATGCCAGTACTTAAATATTTCCGTCTGAGAGACGCACCCAGTACTTTTGCCCATAACATTGGCCATAAATAGTTATTAGGTATAAGGTATAAGGTATATTTATTTATCAGGCATAGGTGTGCCAGGTGCTGCAGCCTTCTGTGTGTCCAGGAGGAAGAACTGATCAGTGAGCCCTGATACTGTCTACCACCTTATGAGATTCCTTTTTGTCCTAACCTGAATGAAATCAAGATATTTTAAGAATTAACATTATTTCTCTTTTGTATATTCTCTGTTGACACTCAGCCATGATCTGCCTCTTAATTTTAGTTTGGAACACCTGGTATCAGAATTTCTTTCTTTCCTAGTTCATCTGTGGAAGTTTTGCTCATAGAGGAGTCTGTTTTGGATCTGTTTTAAGATGATCACATACTTCACTTGAAGCTCAGTCTAGAGGCAGACTGCAAAAGACAAAGATACTTTCTTCTAAAAGCATAAATGAGATTTGAATTAAGCTGACTGTGAGGTATAAATACCTAGCAACTATGAGAGATGACATTCAGAAGATGAGAAAGGTATAAAATGCAAGCTATTGCTTTTCTTCATGGAGGGCACCCAGGGGCATCCAAGGTATGCATGTGTCCATCCAATAGACACATCCCTAAACGATTTCCAAGTTATAGTAAGTGAAGTGGTACTGCCTTCAATTTCTGTTAGTCATCTCTATGCTAATAGATATGCTAATAGATCTAATGCTTATGGAGCTAATAATATTAGTGGGAAGAAAAAAAAGTCCTCAGGGAAGTTTGGCTCTCTGTCTTTATTAAAATAATTTAGGGGCACCTGAGTGGCTCAGTTGGTTAACTGTCTGACCCTTGAATCTCTGCTCAGGTCATGATCTCACAGTTCCTGGGATTGAACCCCACATTGGACTCTGCACTGAGAGTGTAAAGCCTGCTTGGGATTCCCTCTCTCCCTCTCTCTCTGCCCCTCCTCCACTTGTGCTCTCTCTCTCAAAATAAATAAGCTTGAAACGAAACGAAATAAAATAATTTGCAAATTGATTGGGAGAGTTGGTTACTAAACTACATTTTTCCAAGATCCTTTCTTAATTTTATCGTTGCCTGCCCTAAAAATTTTAACATGGAGAAACATACAAATGGATATGTATAACTCTATTAAATATATTGTTTTTTATGTAGAAGTCAGTAATAAACTGAATTTTTATGGTGCTGAACCAGTGCTAGGAAAGATTAAAAATTTTTAGTTCAAAAGATGAAAACCATCCTCTTCACTGTTCCCAACAAGGATAACTTCTAGGAGGCCCTAAGATGATAAGACATTTCCAAAATATTAATCAGGAGCAGGCTTGTCCAAGTGAGTTCTTTGATTTTTAGTTTTATTGGAAACATCACAAACTATCTTGATATAAACAACTTTCTGTTTCTTCCCCAGCAGAATTCTTAGATTGCTGACCTGGCAAAGCACATTTTCATTCCGTTCAGATCATTGTTTATGTAACTCAGTGCTAGCTTTCCAACGTTTCTTGCCTAATGGGTCTTAAAATCAACAATCTGAGTACCACAGGGAGATAGACTGTGTAAGTGCTGGGTGGTAATGAGTAAAGCTTTGATGGAGACCATTCCATTCTCCTCTCTTTCCGCAGCATATGAACAGAGGGGATGGAATGGTCACAACTGGGATGGGCATCAAAAATTGTATCTATGGAGTCTCTCTAGATACGTACTTGGCAGGAAAAAAAAGTGGCAAAGAAACCAACTTGGAAGATGTGCTCTTTCTAAGCTTGCTTGCATTTTCATTTTACTTTGAAATATTTGATTATTTCAAAAGTAACATATTGTCGTTATTAAAAACCTAAATTCTATGCAAATATTTAACAATAAGGTAAAATTCCCCTTTAGCCTCACCCTTCAAAAGTAACTGTTACTAACAGATTAGTAGAACTTCTTCCAGAGTTTATTTTTTAATTTTGTGGAATTCTTCCCCTCTTCCTCCTCCTCCCACTTCTCGTCTTTCTCCTTTGGCTTTCTCTCCTCCGTCTCTTCCTCTTCCCCCTACTCTTCATCTTCCTTCTCCTTTTCCTTTTCCTCTTCTTATTCCTCCTTCTCATATCCCTTGTTCTCATTCTTCCACTCTTTTTCTTTCTGTTTTTGTACTCCAAATTAGTGCAGGTAGTATTGCTGGATCAAAGAATCTGAACTTTTATAATTTTAATAGATTGTCAATAATATATTTTGCCAGTCAATATGTTATCAATTGCTTTGCCAAATAAAGTTGTATTAACCTACATATCCCCAGTTACTTATCAATACTAATCAATAGTATCAACAGTAAGTCTTTGTTAACCTTTGTTAATTCTGTTTTAATTTAAATTTATTTAATTATTAGGTTTAGCTTCTTTTTTATGTCTTTTTTTTTTTTAATTCTGAGAGAGACAGCATGAGCAGGGGAGGGTTAGAGAGAGAGGGAGACACAGAATCTGAAACAGGCCCCAGGCTCCAAGCCAGCTGCCAGCACAGAGCCAGATGTGGGGCTCGAACCCATGAACCGTGAAATCATGACCTAAGCTGAAGTCAGACGCTTAACCGACTAAGCCACCCAAGCACCCCCAGGTTTAGCTTCTTTTTATACTTTTATCAGTCCATGGTATTTCTTCTGAGTTGTCTGTTCATGTCCTTTTTTTCTATTGGGTTATTTGCTTTTTTAAACACTGATTAATATATATATATATATATACACATTAATATGCTGTTGTATAATATGTTACCTACATATTAGGGATATTAGACTTTTGTCTTTTTTGTGTGTATTGTCTATACTTTTTCTTGACTACCTCTGTTTTCTTCCTTTTGTTTAAGGTACATTTTACCTTGCAGAACTTTCAAATTTTCACGTGAACATATATATTCACAATTTATTGCTTCTAGGTTTCATGCAATGCTTAGAAACCCTTTTGTATTCTAAGTTTATAGCAACTATTTACCATTGTTTCTTTTAGCTTCTTTGTGAATTTTACATTTTTGCTTTGTACGTAAGTTTTTCATTCTTCTGGAATTTATTTTGTAACAAGATGTAAAGCATGGATTCAATTTAATTATTTTCCAAATTGCTATCCTTTTCCAAATGGCTAGCTTATTGTAAAACCTGCTTATTTCAATAGTCCATTTTCCCCTCTACTGATTTGGAATACCATCCTTATCAAATACTACATTTTCATATAGTTTGTTGTATTAATTTTGGCTGTCTATTTGTGTACTGATACTAGACATTTTTATTACTGTAACTTTAATATATTTGAATATTTAAGAGACCTTCTAGTTTCCTTTGATCAAATTATGGACCCAACTTTAAAAGTACAGTGGAGATATTGATTTTTATAACACTGATTTGACACATTAATTTGATGAAAAAATAACACCTTAAAACTATTGAGTCTTTCTATCCAAAAATAAAATTAAAATAGTTTTTCAGGTGTTCCTTTATGTCCCTCAGTGGATTTTTATGCTCTTTTCTTTTGGGGGTATGCCTCTCAGGTTAAGTTTTCCCAAAATGTTTTGTAGTTCTTGTTTCAATTATAAATATATTTTTCTATTATGCTATATGAGAAAATAGGAAGTTATTGATTTTTGTATATTAATTTTGGGTCCAGTTAAATGCTGAATTCTTTGTTTTCGCCTAGTACTTTTTTAGTTGTTTACTTTCCATTTTCCAGAAAGATAATCATATAGTCTATATACAGTAATGACATTGCTTTTCTTATTTGTTTATGTATTAATTTGTTTGTTTGTTTATATTTTATTTCTAAATCTTACTCTGGTACACTGTTTACAGAGTTCTGCCAGAGCAAAGTGAATCTATTAGGGTAATATTAGGCATCTTCCATCTTGTTCCTTGCTTTAATCATATGTTTTCAGTGTCTCAACATTAAGCAAGACACTGGCATTTGGATTATATATGCTATTATGTTAGCTATAAAAGTTTATTTTATAGACTTTTTTTAGAAATTATTTATTTACATTTTTCTGACTATAACCACCATTTATATATATATATATATATATATATATATATATATATATATATATATATATTAATATATTTTGAGAGAGAGATGAGGAGATGAGGACCCTAAGCAGGCTCCAATCCACACTGTCAGGACAGAGCCTGATGGAGGGCTCTAACTTACAAACCATGGAATCTTGACCTGAGCCAAAACGAACAGTCAAATGCTCAACTGACTGAGCCACTCAGGAGCCCCTATTTTACTGACATTTTTGAAAACCAAAAAAGCAATGATTTTAAAGCCAGGTCTTACAAAAGATTAAATTTTATCAAATGTATTTTTGCTATCTATTTAAGTTACTATATTGTGAACATTATGAATAGAATTCTTTATTTTGATCCATGCCTGCCTTCCTGGAATGACTAAAACCAGAAAAGTGAAACTAGCCCATATTTTCTTATTAAAAGCTGTCTTTATGTGATTATGATGGCTGTGATATGCTAATTTTATAAATAGTCTGGGAAATACTTCTTTTTTTTTTTTTTAATGTTTACTTATTTTTGAGAGAGAGAGAGTGATCAGGGGAAGGGCAGAGAAAGAAGGAGACACAGAATTCGAAGCAGGCTCCAGGCTCTGAGCTGTCAGAGACCTGATGCAGGGCTTGAACTCACAAACCGCGAGATCATGACCTGAGCCGAAGTTGGTAGCTTCACGACTGAGCCACCCAGGTGCCCCAATACTTCTTCTTTTTTTTTAATGTTCTCCAGCATAGTTTAAATAACATGAGAATTTTATTTCTTGGGAATTTGAAACAATTTCTTTGTGAAATTGTTGGGGTTTATTGATGTTTAGGGAAGTGTCTTTATAAGATTATTTAAAATAACCAATAATTATAAACTATATTAAATAATCTGTCAATCTTTTCTTGAGCTCATCTTCATGATTTTGTAATAAATTTGTAATTTGGATTGAGTTATCCATTTTGTCCCAGTTTAAAATGTATTAGCTTAAAATTGTACAAATCTTTCTTTATAACGCTCTTAATTTATGGTATATTTGTGTTTTTCTCTCATTATCATTCTTAAGTTTGTGGATGTTGGTTTGTATTATTTAAAAATATTTACATATCTGGGGCGCCTGGGTGACTCAGTCGGTTGAGCATCTGACTTTGGCTCAGGTCATGATCTCAAGGTCGGTGAGTTCAAGCCCCAAGTCGAGCCTGCTTTGGATTCCCTGTCTCTCCTCTCTCTGCCTCTTCCTTGCTCACACTGTGTGTGTCTCTCTCTCTTCCTCAAAAATAAAATAGACATTAAAAAATTTTTTTAAACATTTAGGTATCAATTTATTTAATTTATTATTTTAGGAATTACCTCTAGAATGGTTTATCAATTCTTTTGCATTTCCATTTTATAATTCATTAATCCTGTACCTGTTATTTACTATTTCATTCTCCTTTAGTTTCATTTTGTGGTTTGATTTTATCTGATTGGTTAATTTGTTTTTATTGTTTAATACTTAGCAATATTGGGGTTTTAGATTGTGCAGATTCTTTAATATTTTCCTTTGTTTTTCTTGGGCCATTTTAGAATTTTTGCATTGATCACTTATTATGTTATCATAGTTAATATTTATATAGACTTTCTTTTAAGAATTATAATACTATTACTCTTATTTTACTTATATTATTTATATTATTTTGAGTTGATTTACACCAACAGTTCTTATGTGGTGGGTGTTCTTCCCTTGTGAATTTTTTGTTTTGAGTCATCTTTCAGTTGGCTCTATTAAGAATTCATATATATTTTATTTTCAAGAATTGCTTTTAGTGCATTTATTTCTGAGGTAATGCTAAATCAGACATTTCCTCCTACTCTGTGAGTGACAGGCTGGCTGGATATGTAGTTTTTGGATGCCATTCTCTTCTCTTCATCCTTCTGTAGATGTCGTTTTTAAATCTTTTTGGCCTTTAGTGTTGCTGAAGTGGAGTCTGAGATTATTCTATTTTTAAAAATCACTTGTAGAGAATTTGATTCTTCTCCTCAAGTACTTATAAGTCTTTGTTTTTGAAATACAATAATATCAGTAGGAAAGACCATGATTCTTTTTTTTTTTCATGAAGCACAGATAACCTTTTAACATTAACCTATAAGTGTTCTTTTAGGCAAAGAAAGTTTTACTGATGAATAATGCTTACATTCTGTTATTTATGCATGGACTGCCTTTCAAATTTATTATCTTCATTTCTCTGTTATTTTCTTAAGCTTCCTCTCCATATTACAACTGTGTTTTTACCAGTGTTGGCTCATTGTTTTGATGTTTCCAATTTGGTTTTTATTTCTGTAATGATATGTGCTTCCCCCTTAGCATTGCCAGCTCCTTTTTGCATCTTCCTTACTTGAAACAACATCTCATCTTTGTTCTCTTGCATCTCTTCTCTTTAATCTGATTACCTACTTAAGATATTTGGTCTAAAATTTTCTTCTATTTCCTGCAGTATCTCCATTTCAAAATATTTTCTTCATCTGTCATTTGTTGGGTATGTTCTTTTCTTTCCATTTTAAAAATACTATCAAATGCATTTTTTCTTCTATTAATTTTTGACAGATGTATCAGTCAGTTAAGTTGAAGATAAAGGAAATTACTTTAGATATTTTAAGCACAAAGAATTTACAGCTGGGCAGTTTATATTCACAGCATTACTTGAAGGGCAGAAGGAACAGATCCTAGACTGGGACGCCAAGAATGATTCCCAGAACCTGCTTATGAGCTGATGTACTATGGGAGCTACTTCCTCTGCAAAAGTCAGGAAGCTGCCATGGTAACACATGACATATGCAAGACTGTCAGTTGGTTAGATGTGGTAGGAGGCATCTGTGAATGTTGTCTTCTGATTGCTTCAATTTTCATAGTGAAGTTGGAAACAAAATCATGATCAAGAATGAGGATGCAAGAGGAGATGATGGACGCTTTAGAAGAAAGAAGAACAAGTAAAATAATTTTCTAAAAGAGTAGAAAATGAATAGGTTAAGGAAGTATACTATAATAGCCAGAGAGCATTAGGAGATTTTTGAAGTTTGCGGCCATGAATTCAAAGTGAGACCAGTCAAGATAGTTGTGTGTGTGTGTGTGTGTGTGTGTGTGTGTGTGTGTGTGTTTAGCCACATCCAGCTACAAAGGTGGAGACATGTGAAGGTTGAAAGGTTTGAATTTAATCAGGGTTAGAAATTATCCAAGGATCTATAATGGAAGGAGAAGGACAAGGGAGTTAAGGATGTCTAGCAGTAAGGATTATAATGAGTGCATCTGAGAGTAAAGCTGGTTAAGAAAGGGAAAGAAATATCAAGAAGGTAGAGGGACAGCAGAATGTTGGTAAGACTAATGATATGGAATCCCAGTGGGGCCAAAAGATCATCGGAATTTTGGTGCTAGAAGGATTGACAAGAACTGAAGGAGGTGGTTATCTAGTAGTAGAACATGTGAAATTATGATTATGGAGAGATTAAAGTTAAAATGACCAAGTCTATGGTATGACCATGAGAGTAGGTGGCTAAAATAATGTGGAAGACAAGACTACTGGAGGAGAGGTGTTTAGGGAACTGAGAAGCTAGGAAAATTGAAGGATTATCTACATGTATCTTGCAGTCTTCAAAAATTAAGAAAGGAGTAGTCATGGAGAGGAGGACAATGAGCTAGAAGTGAAAAATGTTTGAAAAATGAGGGGGAATAGCCTCTGGAGGAAGGTATGCATATAGAATATAGAATAATATTGAAGGATAGGAAGTAATATCATCTGATGCCATGAAATATAAAGCTGGAGGTATGGAGGTAGATGGGAATGAAGAGGTAATAAGCAACAGAGAGGATATCTGGCTCATTCTCATGCTCAGTGATGAGAGGACTGGGAGAAAACCAGCCCATGTTTGAGAGGGTTGTGCAGGACCAGTGTCTTCAGAGCAGTGCCAGGTTTCCTTTAGAGTAAGAAAAGAAAGAGAGAATCAGAGAAGGGGCTAGGATGTTTGGGACTGTGCCAATAATGGAGTTTCAAATGTCTAGTGAAAGGATTTCAGGAGGGGTGGGAGAAGGGGTTAGATAAGGAACTCTCAGCCTTATGGGGATTACAAATGAGGAGATGAGGGCGGACCTAGAAACCTGGGACTACAGAGGTGAACATAAAAAGGCTAGAGGCCATAATGAGATTTATCCTGACTGATTCAAGGCAGAAATTAGTAGGAAGGCTGTGTTTTGGACAGGAATGCCCAAATGCTTGAGGCTTCTTCTTGGCCCCTATTGATGGAGACAATAAGAAATGATTCAGTATGTGGATTCCAACCTGACGCTATATTATAGTGTTAGAAAGCCTACAGGAGGCATTTCCTTGACTGGTGGTGACACAGTTTAGGGTTTGCTCTTGACATGAGAAGCTCTGCCTTGAAGCTTAGTGGAGTTAGGATTCTGGGAGCACTTGTTAACTTTATGTGCATAAACCCCTCTACATCACTGATAATCTAGGTAGGCGGCCTTGGGGAAAATAGGTCTCAGTCTCTGTGATAGGCCTTCTTGATGCCTGATGATTGGGCATAGGATCATAAATGTGTATACTTGATCTGCTATTTGTCAGAAGGTGGGTGGGAAACCCATAATGTTTACACACACATTGTTTAAATTGATCCCTTAACACTTAGGTGGAAGGTAAGATTTTTCTGTCTGTGGTGTGTGTGTGTGTGTGTGTGTGTGTGTGTGTGTGTGTGTGTGTGTATGTGTTAGGGGTTACAGAGATGTGTGTACTAGGATAGAGGGCAGTCTGGTACAGATGTATTGTTTCTAAACATTTTCCAGATATGATGAATCATCTGCCTTGAGATGTCACGCTGTGTGTGTGCATGTGTGTGTGTGTGGGGGAGGGTTGGGACAGTATATGGGAAAAGAGGATTGCCTTCTAAATTTGTTTGGATTAAAGATCATAACAATGGATTATCCCAGTTAGGTTCACATAAAGTAAAGATGGCGTAGTACAGAGTACCTCCTTCAACACTGCCTCATTGTTTGTCTTTAGATATGAAAATATGGCTCAAGAGGGTGCTTTTCTTGTTTTTCTCCATGGTTCAATCTGGCCATTGGTGATTTTCTCTTTCTACTTAAGGGATGTTACCTTTTCTCTTAAAAAAATAATAAAAGCCGCACTCTGATGAAGATATGGAGATGGATTTCAGTTCTCAAATTTCTCCTGTGTTTGGGTCTGGATTTCATTGTATTTGAAAGGTAGAGATATTGGAGTCTTTGGTATAAATTGCGGTAGTACCTGGTTTTATAGATGAGATTTTTGTATCTACATAGATTTGTTTTATTTAGTTTAACAGATTTGGTATTTTCCCTTTCTATTTAAGGGATTTATATTTTCTCTTGCAAAAAAACAACAAAAGCTATATTAATCTGATTAAGATTATGGAGATGAATTTTATTTCTCAACATTCTTCTGTGGTTGGGTTTAAATTTCATTGAAATGAAAGAGTAGATGTTGCATGGTTCCATCTTCTCCCAAGTCCTTGCTTATGTCTCTTGCTCTTAACTAGTGGGTAACTGAGTGTTATGGTTTCAAAGGCTTTCCTTTATATGTCACTAGCGTATGTGCTGACTAAAATAATTATCTGATGTTAACAAAGAACACAAATAGCTAGGGGATATTGACATCTGCACATATCCATCCTGCTCATATTTTTAATGACTTAAGGATGGGGTTCAAAACCTTTTAGTGCATAGTGTCGTGAATACTGCAACTAATGTGAAATATCTTAAATATTTTCAAAACATTTGGAGATTGAAATATTTTGAGATTGTATTAGTCTTCTTTGCTGTGTAACAAATGATCACAAATTTAGTGGCTTAAAACAATACCTCTATAGTAGCTTTATAGTTTTTATAAAGGTTAGAAGCATCCTATTATAGCATTCCCTAGTTTAGAAGTCTGGCATGGCATACCTGGGTTTTCTGCTCAGAATATTATGCAGCTGAAATGAAGCTATTGTCTTGAATGAGTTCTCATCTGGACATTCTGGAAAAAGATTTGTTTCTAAATGCATTCTTGTTGGCAAGATCTGAGTCTTTGCAGTGGTAGGACTGAGGTCCTCTTTTCCTTGCTGTCAGATGGGGATTGCTCTTAGCTCCTACAGGCTACCCGCATTCTTTACCGTGTCACTCATTTCAACTTCAAAGCCAGTGTGGTAGGCTAAATAATGCCTTGCCCCAAAGATCCCCTTGTCCAATCCCTGAAACCTGTGAATAATGTTATCTTATATGGCAAAAGGGACTTTGCAGGTGTGATTAAACTAAGGATCTTGAGATGGAGGTTTATGCTGGATTATCTGGATGGGCCTGATGGCATCCCAAAGGTCCTAATAGGAGAGAAGGCAATTAAAAAACATGGAGCAGAGATTGGAGTGATGTAGCCAAGAACCAAGGAACGTTGCTCTTTCTAGAAGCTGGAAGACCAAGGTACAGATTCTTCCTTGGAGCCTCCAGAGGGAACTAGCCTGCTGACACTTTAATGTTAGCCTCTTAGAGACTCAATTTGGATTTTTGACCTCTAGGACATAGAAGAATAAATTTTCGCTGTTGTAAGCCACCAAATCTGTCATGATGTGCTACAGCAGCAATCAGAAATGAATAGAGCCAGCAATGGGAAATTTCTTTCTCATTCAGTCTCACACTTTGAAGCTCTCTAACTTCCTCTTCTGAGACAAATGGGAGAAAACTCTATTTTTTTTTTATTTTTAATAGTTTATTTATTCTCAAGTTGGTTTCCATATAACACCCAGTGCTCATCCCCACAAGTGCCCTCCTCCAGGTCCATCACCCTCCTTCCCCTCCCCTCCACCCCCATCAGTCATCAGTTTGTTCTCAGAATTCAAGAGTCTCTCATGGTTTGCCTCCCTCCCTCTCCCCCACTATTTGCCCCCCTTCTTCCCCACGGTCCTCCGTCAAATTCCTCCTAATCCTCCTATATGTACAAACATATAGTATCTGTCCTTCTCTGCCTGACTTATTTCGCTCAGCATAACACCCTCAAGGTCCATCCATGTTGCTACACATGGCCAGATTTCATTCTTTCTCATTGCCATGTAGTATTCCATGGTATATATAAACCACGTCTTCTTGATCCATTCGTCTGTTGATGGACACTTAGGCTCTTTCCATGTTTTGGCTATTGTGGAGAGTGCTGCTATGAACATTGAGGTACATGTCCTCCTATGCATCAACATTCCTATATCCCTTGGGTAAATTCCTAGCAGTGCTATTGCTGGGTCATAGGGGAGTTCTATTGTTAATTTTGTGAGGAACCTCCACACTGTTTTCCAGAGGGGCTGCACCAGTTTCCATTCCCACCAACAGTGTAGGAGGGTGCCCGTTTCTCCACATCCTCGCCAGCAAGTAGAGTTCTCTGATGTGCTCATTTTAGCCACTCTGACTGGTGTGAGGTGGTATCTAAGTGTGGTTTTGATTTGTATTTCCCTGATGAGGAGGGTCACTGAGCATCATTTCATATGTCTGTTGGCCATCTGGATGTCCTCTTTGGAGAAGTGTCTGTCCATGTCTTCTGCCCATTTCCTCACTGGATTGTTTAGAAAACTCTAATTTAAAGGTTTAATGTGTTGAGGTCCTGCCCACCCATGTAATTTCCCTAATTTAAGGTCTGCTGTGTGGGGACCTTAATTACTTCTGCAAAATCCCTTCACAGCAGCACCTGGATTAGTAGTGTTCGTTTGCATAACTGGAGAAGATATGTGCTCACTAGATTCTGGGAATCTCGGGGGGCTATCTCAGAGTTCTGTCCACCGCAGAAATAAATAACTTTAAAAATGTTTTGGAACTTATTTAAACTTTTAAAATAATTTAGACTTGGGGCGCCTGGGTGGCTCATTCAGCTAAGCATCTGACTTCGGCTCAGGTCATGATCTTGCGGTTTGTGGGTTCAAGCTTTGCATCAGGGCTCTGACAGTTCAGAGAGCTTGGAGCCTGCTTCAGATTCTTTCTCTCTCTCTCTCTCTCTCTGTCCTTCCCCCACTCACACTCTGTCTCTCAAAAATAAAGAAAGATTAAAATAACTTAGATTTGAAATTTACTTGGTCCTACAGATATTAGGAATTCATTAAAAATGTTTAGTTTTTTTAAAAATGTGTTTAGTAGAAGTCCCCTGCATTTCTGAATTTACACAGCACAACATTTCATCTGTCAGTTTTTACCACAGTGAAAACTGATAGCATCTCCCAGGACTTTCTTCTCTTGCTTTCAGTTCTCTTTCTGATCACAAGGTCCATTGCTTTACAGCACATGAATATACAAGGAGAGGTTTCCGGGGCTCTAATGTAGTCAAAGGACACATAAAATGAATCTGCTCTGGAGACCTGCCTCCGAAGTTTTCCCCTTCCCCCCGCCCCCAGGGCAGAATTCCTTGCTGTATTTTTCTGTTCTACTCAGTACACAAGTTTCTCAGAATTCCTACAACCTATAATCTCCACTTCCTTGATTTATTTAAATTTCTAGTCAAGTACATAGTCTGTGATTGATGTTTATTGAATGAATGAATAAATACAGTTCCTGGTACACTTCCCTTTGTGGCTATTTAGGGGTGTGTTTTGGCTCTTTTCACAGTCATGTTTAACTCTCAGCCATTACAAGGAAGTAGATGCTACATCTCTTTGCCTCCTTCTATTACTTATCTATCGTCAAGTATTTTTTCTAACTATCACAAAGATGAAAAGTTTTTTGTTTTACTTATTTTTTAAAAACTTTAATTGCTTCTGCTTCTTTTTTTAATTAAAAAATATTTAACGTTTTATTTATTTTTGATAGAGAAGAATGCAAGTGGGGGAGGGGCAGAAAGAAACACAGAATTCAAAGTAGTCTCCAGGCTCTGAGCTGTCAGCACAGAGCCTAATGCGGGGCTCAAACCCATGAATATTGAGATCATGACCTCAGCCGAGGTCAGCTGCTTAACCGACTGAGCTACCCAGGAGCCCCAATTATTTATGCTTCTTAAGGTATATTGTTTCAGGATGTCTGGGTGGTTCAGTCAGTTAGTGCCTGACTTCGGCTCAGGTCATGATCTCATTATTAGTGAGTTTGAGGCCTGTATGGGGCTCCATGCTGGTGGTGCTGAGCCTGCTTGGGGTTCTCTTTCCCTCTCTCTCTGACCCTTCCCAATGTGTGCGCTCTCTCTCTCCCTCTCAAAAATAAATAAACTTTAAAAAAAAGAGCATTGTTTTATTTTCTTCTTCCTGGTGTGTTATTTTCCTATTCCAATGAACTTTTGTGAATGACAGAGTGTCCAAGGAGAGGAAAATTACCTGGAACTATGTTCCATCATAGTTGTTGTAAAAAATGTTTATCTGATAAAACAGCATTTTCGTAGGAAAAAACCTTGTCCTCTATGAAAAATTGAAACAGAATTACAGTTCTTTAAGAGATACAATGTTTTTATGAACACCTTTTTAATATTTACTGTATGGGTTTTCTCAGTTTTCAAATTTCCGCCTAGACCAATGGAGGAACACAGGCTAAAAGAATAACATCATATGGCAGATGCTTTCCCTAGAAACTTCTTGAATATTTCATAAGGAAAATTTTACCAAAAGGTGACATTGCTTTATGAGCCCTGTCCGGACTGAAAACATGAAAATTAGGATAGAAATGTCTGAAATGGAAGAATGTAGTGAGGAGATTAATTGAATTATACACCTTACTCATGCCATCAGAGATTTTGCTTTGATGGAGTACTTAAGTGCAAACACATTTTCATTTAATGTGAAACCTAATCGTGCTAATTTGCCAAAAGAAAATGTCAAATTAGTGATTAATTCACTTTCATCAAGATGTTTACTGGAACCTGATTATATCAGCATATATACAGCAAATATAGTTTCTATATTTCTTAACATCCCAGTAATACATCCTTGCAAATCTTACCAGTTATACTAACAGATAAACATTAGATTACATAGTTTAAATTTCCATTTTACACAGTTGACAATTTTTAATACTAAACATGTAACTGAATAAGAAAATATGGAAAGAAAAAACTAAATCATTGTTGATGGCTAACTTGCTAAGTATTTTTAAAAGTCGTAATGTGAGAGAATTCTGGGTGAGTTTATTTCAGTGTGTGTGTTGTATTAATTAGCTATCACTACAATAACACTGCATAAGTACTCCGAAATGTCATGACTGACAACAACAGTTGGGTTTAATCTAGAACAACTAAGAAACTCTTCTTCAGACTGTTCCATGTGTTCTTCACCATCCTTGGGACCAACGTCTGCTCAGGGCACATTCTTGTGGCAGAAAGCAGAAACACAGGCACTACACTTAACTGTGGAAACACA
Source organism: Proteles cristata cristata (assembly GCA_017311185.1). Taxonomy (NCBI): domain Eukaryota; kingdom Metazoa; phylum Chordata; class Mammalia; order Carnivora; family Hyaenidae; genus Proteles; species Proteles cristata. The sequence continues at coordinate 116,839 of JAESUZ010003912.1, read as the reverse complement.
CATAAGGCCTCTATGCCCGTCGTCTTCTAAGGTTCCACTGGCCAAAGTCAATCATGTGGCCAAGCCAGGAATCAGTGGGGCAGGGGAATATACTGCACCCCTGGAGGGGTGGGGAAGTGTGGAAGGATTATTTATTGAACAGTAATCCAAACTATCTGATGTGTTTTATTCTTTATAAAAAATGGTATATATGATCAAAAGGATTTCTATCTGGGCAGTCATATGCAGATATAGTATACACTGTGCCTTCTTCTTTTCATGGTATCCAGTAAGGTTAAGTGTAAGTTTAAGTGTAAATTTGCCAATCCTTATTTTCGGACCCAAGTTGGACTTGTTTAAGCAGCAATTTGCTTCACTTTGGGTTGTTTATTTTCACATATAGATTTGGATCAATCATTACTTTTTCTCTAATTTTTCCTTTAAGAGTAAGTGTATCTTTGGCAGAAGAGAAAAAAATGGAAGAATGGATGCTTCTGAAGTTTCTATACCAGGACAGAGGCCACATCTGTCTCTGTTGCTGCTACATCTCAATGCCCACCCCAGTACTTGGCTCTCACTAGGCTCTCAGTAAATATTCAGCTGGCTGATTATCAACTTGTAAGAGGGTCCTTTTGGGTCCCGCCTCTATCTCTGCCTAATTTTGTGTTTATACATACAGTTTCTTAGACTACAAATATTTTTTTTATTGTGGCAAAATACATATGACATAAAATTTCCTATTTGAAAGCATATGATTCAGTGGCATTAACTACATGTACTTCCCGTACTTTTTCATCATCTCAAGAGGAAATGCTGTCCCCATTAAGCATTTACTCCCTATCCCTCTTCCCCAAAGCCCCTGGCAACCACTACTCTATCTCCTGTTTCTGTTTTGAACATTCATACAAATGGAATCCTACAGTATGTGGCTTTTTGTGTCTAGCTTCTTTCCCTTAACATTTTCAAGATTTATTTATAGTATATGGCATGTGTTAGCATTCCATTCCTTTTTATCACTGAATAATATTCCATTGTATACATATATCACATTTTGTTTATCCATGCATCATTTGTGAAATTAAGGCAAATAATATTTCATATACATGCTGATTTAGATATTATATGAGGCCTAATAAATTAATCTCAGTGGTTTTATTTATTTCTCCTGGTAGAATATATTAGTGAGGGACTCTTTTGCAGAACTTGGTTGGAAAAGGAAGAAGAGATAACTGGAAGACTTTCCAGAAAAATAATATCAACACTGTGTATAGTGAATTCCCACTGCCTAATTAAGCTGTAATAATGCAATTTTTTTTAACTTCAGCTTAGATTACTATGATCAGATATCATAGTCACTTGACAGCAATTTGGTAGAAAACCAGGAATTGGCAGCTGGTTATTTTAATTGTAACTTTAATCTTGCATCTTTTCCTTATTTGCTGTGACACACGCCTTACTTTCCTCTTTTATAAAATAATAACATCCAAATGGTACTTTCCCACTTCTTCCCATGCTTTCTGTGCCAATGATACATGTGCTTTCCAGCCTCCTCCTGCTCTCCAAAAATGTTTTAAATCCCAGATCATGTGAGATTCTGGTTTAAGATTTAAAAATACTTGCCTCCCTGAAGGTTTATTACCCAATTAGAGTCTGAAAGGGGCTGCATGACTATTTCATTATCCATACAGTCCAAGGGGAGTACGATGGAATTAATTTAAGAACTTGGGAAAATAAGATATATGAGTAAAATGAAAGGAATTGGCATTATGTAACCTGGAGAAATGAAGGCTGAAATCTTTAATACATGAAGGACTATTATATAGAGGAGGATAAATGGTTTTTCTCTGTCTTCCATGAGAATAGAATAAGAGGAAATGGATTTAAGCTATAGCAGGAAGGATTTAGATTAGAAATAAAAAGCTTTCTAACTCTAGGGAATGTAAGGCATTTTATCAGTGTCCTTACTAAACCCCAAAAGGGATATAAGGAAAAGAAAGTAGAAGTGAAGAATTACTTTTTTGGTTAACATTGTTTATTAAGAGATGTTCCTAAATACCGTTTTTCGTGAATGTTTAGACAAGGATAGATACCTACCCGTCTAGATGGTCTCAGCCCCTGAAGAAAACGGGACATCACACTGTCATGTTTCTCCTTTATAGAAGTGTCTAGTGTGATGTTTTGCAGTCAGGACCCACTTAAATTTTGGCAAAATGAACACATCCCTCTTCTTACAGATGAGGAAACCAAGGTGGTGTAGTAACTGAGATCAAGCAGGTAGCCACTAGTAGGATCAAATTCACACAATTACTTAAGACAAAATGTAGATTTGTGACAGAAAATAGATTTCCACCTGTTGTGTACCTAGAACCTTAGATGAACAACCTGGAACTGGACTTAGGTAGATGTTCTCTGTGTTATGCCCTTGATGTCTGGACTGTTTCTGGAACAATGATTTAGTAATCTATGGCTAATTGCTTAAGTGAGCCAATGGCCTGGTTCTAGTGAACAATACTGAGCAATTACTTTAAAAAAGATTTAAAATAATGTAAGTCAGTTAATCATTGAATTCCTACCGCATCTGAGGTATTATGCTAGGTTTGGATGCTAGGCAGTGGATAAGATCAAAGAGATGTCTGTGGAGCCTTAATAATGTGGAGATAAACTGTCCCTTCTTTTTAAGTCATTTGGTAATATTAAGGCCAAATGTCAGGAAGAAAGTAGATAAAAAGAAAGAATAACCGGAGTAGCTTTGTGTTTTCTCTAAAGGTATCTCGGTTCAGGTTTTTAAACTCACCTCTGCCCTCTCCCTGGTATCATTTTCTTCTCTTTTTCATCCAGCCAGGTGGACTGGCCTGCTTCCTCACTGCCTCACTGTTTACTGCTTCCAGCATGTGCTTGTCATCTCACCAACTCCTAGACATTTTCATTCTCTTGACTCTTTAGATGTCAGAACTTTAGAGTCCTGAATGGAAAGTAGTTACAGTGACATTTGAAGGCCAGCTGTGGCACTATAGGGTGAGCAAAGCCCTGAGAGGTACAGGGGTCCTCAGAGTAGAGCTTTGGGCCTCAATTTGCCAAGTCTAGAATCTTGTGTAACTTTCATGATAGGAGTAAAGAAATAAAAGTTAAAATCTACCATGGATTGAGGGAAACTGTCAAGCAACACTGACAGGAGGCATGGAGATCAAAGGAAGAGAAATAAAAATAGTTAAAAATACTAGTTACAATATATATATAAACTAACTTTCAGTTATGCATAATCACCACTAATATTAAAGACAATAATAATGATTCATCATGAAATATGCCAGATTAATTTTGTGTATATTTAATGTCATTTGAATCTATATTATTCATGTAGCTCAGTTTTCAAAATCTCTTGCTTTTTAGCATTGCTGTCTGTTGAGAGAATATAAAAAATAGCGAGAACAGTACCCACCCATGGGGTACCCACCCATTTAATTATTCACACCATTTGGTTGCTGTTTCCCAAATAATGCTGGTTAAAAAATTTTTTTTATCTGTTGAAATGGAAAGAATATTTCAATGATATTTCTAAATGTCAACAATTGTCATATTGTTCTAATTGCCTTAGCTGCTTTCCCTAAAGGAAACATATTTGTTTTCAGGGCTGGCAAGTCTTGGCATAATAATAAATTGTTCCTAATATTAAGTTGAGAAGAAACCTAATCAGACTATTTTAACTTTGGCAATTTCAGGATTTCTAGTTTCCACCTCCTGCTTTCCCAGCAAAAACTAAACAGAATATTAGATGTTCTGTTCATCAGATACCTTGCTCAAGCATTTTTTAAAGTAAGATTTAACCCAAAGATAATCAAAAGAAGTCTCATCCTTGGTCAGGCCCTTCTTTTAACCTTGATAAAAGTGATGTTAAATCTGTGTTTTGATTTTAAGATTGAGAAATTAATGCAGACCCTAAGGGAATCAAATAAAACAAAACTTGGGAATGAACTTTTACAATTAAGCAAAGAAAAAAAAGCAATTAATGACTGGCTATCAGCTAGGCCTGGGCTAACCCACTTAATGCAATTTCGTTAACCTCCCAGTCTCTATTCTTTAGGTTTGATTGCGAGTCTTTGTCATCATCAATTTAATGTTTCTGTGTTTTTTCCCCCTTCTCCCTTGAAGGAGCTAACCCAGATTCTTGGCAGCCTTTCCGAACTGCAGTGGAACCAAGGACTTTTATGTATTCAAATTCTTAATTGTAAACATTGTGACAAGCGCTGGCAAACTGCGATTTGGCAGAATTAGTGTGATGTCATAGAAAAGAATTTCCTTTGTTTTATTTAAAAGTGGTTTCCAAGTTTTTCCCCAGTAAGTCTGGCTTTTATCTTAATCTCTGAGAGGGCCCTTCACCAGATGTCAGATCCAAGACATTATCTTTGAATTCTAAGGACTTCACCCAGGCTGACCTAGATTGCTCCCCTTCACGAACTGAATGCAAACTTCTTAAATAACACCATTACTCCAGGCCAATGTTCTGTCTTTTCATTCCATATCTTTTGTCCTGTCTGTTTTCAACCTTTGTCTTAGGCAGTATTTTCTTCTCAATTCCCTTGGCCTGACAGTGATTCTCAAACACTATCATCTCCTTTAAACAGTTTCAAAAAGATACTGAGTTCCAATCTGGTATCATCCCCTATAAACAGGCAAGTTACAAATGATGAAGCTGATGTCAGTTAGTGGCAAAATCCTAAAACAGAATATTAAACAAGTAATTTGTTAGCAGTTGGGGAAAAAGTCAGTGATAACTGAGGACGATCTGCATGAGTTTTCTAAGAACAAATGGCAGAGCAATCTCTCCCTCAGATACAGTCCTCATGTTAGGAGGTTAGAGAAACGGAGAGCATTTTAATTTCAGCAAGACATTTGAAGTAACTGTTCAAAGCGGCTTCATGGACAAGATGGGTGAAACAGAGCTGGGTAAAATGGCCATGTCTGGTAGAACACTTATGGCTGCTTTGTGAAATTATATAATTTAGGAGGTGATCTTTTGGGATATGCCTCAAACCCTTAGTCAGCATTTTCATTTATAATTTAAATGAGCCATGCAAGGCCATTTTTATTTCCATTTGATATTCACAATGCTGCTTCAGAATCCTATCCAAATGGGAGTCTTCTGTTAGCCTCTGGTTTGATTTAAAGGTCTCTCCTCTGTCCTGCTATAGTAGCTTTTCATTGTACTTACCATATTGTTCTGTGATTGCTCATTTACCTGTTTCCTTAGCTAGGCTGTGAAATACTTAAGGTCAAACAGCAATCTTATCTAACTTTATATCCTACAGTATCTGGTACTTAGTGTCCATCTATAAAAATTTTTTTGAAAAGATGAAATTGACTTAATGCCGTATTTAACGTTATTTATTATTTTCATGTGACCCCCAAAAGAAGTTATATATGTAAATAAATATACACATATATATTTAAGAGAGTGTGCAAGCAAGGGGAGAGAGAGGCAGAGTGAGAGAGAGAGAGAGAGAGAGAGAATCTCAAGCAGGCTCCATCCAGAGCCTGATGCAGGGCTCAATCCCACAACCCTGGGATTATAATCCTAGCCAAAATCAAGAGTTGGGACCTCAATTGACTGAGCCTCCCAGGAGCCCCAAGAAGTAAAATTCTTAATAACAGAGTTAAGATTCAGAAAGAATTGAAGGTTGAAAAAATGGATTAAACTAAAATGATGAAGTTCTACTCCATTGATCCTACCAACCACCCTTTATTGTCTCTATGCCCTTGCCATTCTAAGTTGCCTTCTCACTAAGTTAAATTTCATAGCTGATCATTATAATCATCCTCTTGTCCATCTTTGGCCTTTTCCTTCACAAACTGATACTCTAGAAAAATCCAGTTCTCTACATGCATCCATGGAAAAACATGACTGACTGAGGAAATGCCTGCTACCCTGCTGACTTGCTTCATTATTAATTCATGACTACCAACCTGAAGTGGGCCCTTAATGCTGCCACCAATCACTGGAAAAAAATATAAGCAAATAGATGAGAACTCCACATCACCCATCACCTTCTCCACCCCCACATACTTTGCCTTCCTTTATGTTTCTAGAGAGATGAACTGTTTATGACCGGACATACAGCCATCATAAACACTGGATCCTGCCCCTCTAATTTACTCAAAAACATTCCTAGAATTCTGGCATTTCAGTCTTTTTCTTATTTTCTGTCTCTCCCCTGGGTCATATTCACAAACATGTAAACACTACTGCTAGTTTTACCTTAAAAACTTTTAGATTTTACTTTCACTCCAGTTCTTTAGAACAAAACTCCTCAAAAGAATTTATTTGATGATGCCTCTATTCTTTCCCACTCTCTCTTAATCCCATTCTAATCAGGACTCTGCCCCCATAATTCTATTAAAACTGATCTTAATCTTTATTTTACTTGAATTGTCAGCATTCTTGGGCACTGTTGCTATTTCTTCTTTGTATTTTCTACTCCTTTACCAGCTACTCGTTTTCAGTCTCCTTGTTTGTTTTTCTTCTGTATCGTCTCTTCCTAGCTAGGAGTCCTAGAAGTCAGGCTCACTCCCAATTCTATTCTCTTCTCTTTCTGCATTCATTGACTTGATGAACATCTGGTTTCATGGCTTTAAAACTCATCTGTATACCGTGACTCCCAAATGTGCATGTCCAGTTCAGATCTCGTTCTCAAATGCCTTTTTCTTACACATGTTTACAAATGACCTCCTCCACCCCAACAAATTTGCTGTATTTTTAGTGTTCCCAATCTCAGTTAATGCCACTGTATCTTTGCAGTTTTTTAAACCAAAAGCCATAGTATTATCTCTTTTTCTCACACTCCATACCTCATTCATCAAGAAAGCATGGTGACACTACTTTCAAAATACATCCAAAATCTCATCACATCTCATCATATCCACTATCACCACCCTGGTATCAGGTGCTATTATTTCCAGCCCAGATTACTGCAGTAAACTCTTCATGGTCTTCCTGCTTTTACTTTTGGCCCCTTCAGTCTATGGTCAAAAGCCTGCCACATTTCATTTGGAGTGAAAGTCAGAGCCTTATAGTGGCCTCAAGACTGTATACTTCATTCTTCCGCTACTTCTACTTTATCTCCTCCTAGTCTCCCCTTTGCTCGCTCTGGTCCAGTCACAATGGCCTTTTTGCCTTTGCTCAGATGTGCCAGTTACATTCCTACCTTAGGGCTTGTGTTGGCTGTTTCCTCTGCCTGAAGCACTCTTCCACCAGATCTCTGCGTACTTAATTCTTTCATCTTCTGCTCAAGTGTCACCTTCCCAGTGTATATGCTACCGAGGCAAGCACAGGTGTCACTATCTCAGGCCATCTACTCTGTCACACAATTGAATATTAACAATTGTATCCCATGTCCCTCAAATCCCACACTTTTGACCCTACTCCTTTTCTTTTTCCCTTTATATAGCACTTGTTATTTTCTGGTATACTATGTTATTTCTTTATCAGCTTTATTGTTTATTGTGTTTCGCCCCTTCTAGAATGCAAATTCCATGAGGGCAAAGGTTTTTTGGTTGTGTTTGCTGATGGATCTCAAATACCTAGATATGCCAGCATATTGTAGCTACCTAATACATTTTTGTTGAATAAAAAAATAATTGTTAATTTTAAAACACTTCACAATTGGAAGAGTTGTGACTTAGGATTTGCTTATGAGAAAAAAGATGAGTTTTAGAAGTGTAAGTACAAATATACTTTTATCCTCTCATCGTTAAATGAGTTAAGCATTAGATTGTGTTAATAGTAAAGAAAGGAAATAATCCATTTTTCTATTTGTTCCAGAAATATTTATTAAGTATCCCTTATATATCAGTAGCTGTCATAGGATCTGGAACTACAATACTGAACAAAACAGATAAAAATTCTTGACTCCATTGAGTTATATTGTAGTGTACTTTATTATATACTGCTGTATCTAGTGTAATGCACTGTAGTCCAAAAGGGGTATGCCAGACCAGTCATAGTGCATTTCCTTTGGTCATTCATTGCTCTTTGAATAATATATATCACAGCAGTAAGGACCATGGGCTTTGGAATCTAAGAGACAAAGATTTGAATTTTGGCTCAGCCGGCTGTTATTTATTTGACCTTGCTCAAGTTACTTAACCTCTCTGAGCCCCAATTTTTCCATAATAAAGCATGAGTACTAATACCTACAGTAAAAGATTATTTACTTGGACTCTTGGGGCCTGATTCATTCCAGATTAATATTTCTTAATTTAGATATCTTAACTCAAAAGAATACAATGACTTTAAAAAGACACTTTAATTGGATGGTTTTGGTATATTAGATGTCAAGTACAGTAGGAAATAAGTTTAAGATGAATAGATGCTACCAAAAATTTTTTTATTATTACTTTTAATTACTTAAAGAATTTATTGCATATCTGTGGATATTTTGCATTGAATGAAAATATTTGTTTATCTGTGAAAGGAAAATATATATCACGTAAAATATAAATATTTAATGATGTAAATATTAGATATAATTAGTGTATTTTGCCTACCAAAATTTTACTGCAAAATTAGAATTTATAAACCATTCTCATTTCCTAAACAATGGTTAAAAAAAGGATCTAGTGGAATGCCTGAATGGCTCAGTCGGCTGAGTGTCTCTCTCTCTTTTTTTTTTTTTTTAATTTTTTTAATGTTTTATTTATTTCTAGGAGAGAGAGAGAGAGAGACAGCATGAGCAGGGGAGGGTCAGAGAGAGAGGGAGTCACAGACTGAAACAGGATCCAGGCTCTGAGCTGGCTGTCAGCACAGAGCCTGACGCGGGGCTCGAACCCACGAACCGTGAGATCATGACCTGAGCGAAAGCCAGACACTTAACCGACTAAGCCACCCAGGCACCCCATCTGTCTCTTAATTTTGTCTCAGGTCAGGATCTCACAGATTGTGGGGTTGAGTCCCCTCCCCCACCCTCATAAGGCTCTGTGCTGTAAGCACAGGATTCTCTCTCTCCCTCCCTCCCTCTCCCTGCCCCTCCCCTACTTGCTCATTCTCACAAAAATAAATAAATAAGCCTTTAAAAAAAAGCATCTAGTAATTTTGTAAGCCCCAAATTTATTTTAGAAACATAAAATTGGTTCTTAACCTACAGAAAGAGGTTTGGAAAGGTCACTAATCATCAGCATTTGCTTTACTGTAGCAGCCACAGGAGAGAACAATACAATAGGTCTTTGGAAAAGATCAGACAGGAGCCTCCACTTGTTTGTGCCATCCTTTATTTTCAAGGCTCTTGCCCAACCCATACATCTGGAGTAACTTCACACTAGTGAATAAATTTTGTTTCAGGGGATTTATAAAATTTTCACAGCATCAAACAGCCTCGTCAGAATCAGTTCTAACCATCCTTAATAATCCATACCACCTTGTCCACTTTGTTAGCGCTTGCCTGTCATTTGTAGCCCTGGAGACCACACTGTTCCTAACACGGCATATTGTGGCAAACTGATCTTCTATTACTACACAATGTGAGTAAACATGGATGAGCATAGAAAACCTTTTTTAAAGCATAAACTCATTATTTGAATGTTTACAGTATTTAAACTCTCAGGTAAATTACATTCTATTGTACCATACACAATTGTTAGGAGGAATTCAAGAAATAGTAATGTATATAAAAATTTAGCATAGAGCATGGCACAGAGTAATTGTTTAATGAGTGACTTCAATTATTATTTTGTACAAAAAATTTAGTATATTTTTTAGAGGAGAACTCTCAGGATTGTGAAGGGATTCAGCATCATGTGAGGAATTTTTGAAAAAGTAATTGCACTTAACTGTACATGTATGGTTGTATATTCATATTCCCTTTAGAACCATCCCCATATATATCCATATATCCCAGGATATATTACAAGACCCAGGCCAATTAACTTGCTTCTTTTCCCCAATCTCTAACAACATACCAAGAATATTGTAGACACATTCTATTTGCATTAGATAAAGATAATTGAATATTTTTCTTTCCACTGAAAGTTACTGGGAGTTTCCAAAGATTCCTGGAAATCATTAAATTAGGATTAATGATTTTCTATACAGAGAATGTACACTGCAAGGATTGATGTTAGACAAGGTCAGGGATCTACATTATTCATTCATCTATTCAGCCTGTCATTTGTAAATCATTCAATAAACATTTACTGAGCATTTCTCCCTCATTAAGTATGCTTGATGTGGGGGAATCAAAGATTAGAAAGAACTTTTTGACTCTATTATTAATGTGGTATCTATTTGTGCCGGAGAACTATTTAGATGTGACATCTGTGGGGGTTTAGCTTACATGATCTAAGGAAGGAGACTAGATTATACTGTATCTTGAGTATACTTATACAAATTCATGATTGCATTAGTCAGGGTTTTTTAGTTCAAGCAGTAGAAAATCCAATTCAAACTGGCTTAAACAACAAAAGGAACCCATTGGCTCATATATCTGAAAAGTCCAGGGTATTTCTTGTGTGCAGCATTGCTAAATCCAATATGTTGATATAATCAGAACCAAATCACCCTTTTAATATGGGTTCTGCATTTTTCCGAAGTTGGCTTCCCTCTCAGGTGGGCTTTCTCTTTGGGCTATCTCCTAGCAGCTCAGACTTACTATCTTCCCATATTCAAGGGTAGCAGAAAGGAAAGAATTTCTCACCCAGCAGCCTGGAACTATCTGATGTGGTCTTGTTTTCTTGGCTGAACCAATTATTGTGCCCGGGTGTAGGAGATAATGTTCTGACCGGCCCTCAAGGGTCATATGTCAACCCTTACACACAGAAATGGAATTGGTTCCATGTAATCTACCTGGTCTGAGAATTGGCAAAAAGTACCATACAGCCCATTGCTCAAGGAAGACAGAGTGCATGATGAGCAATTACACAAAGAATCACAGCGAAGGTCTCTGTGACAAGTGTGGGAGAGTTCAAATTGATGGGATTAGTAACAGAGAGGAAAAGGGCTTTGAACTAACATTACTCTTATGTCTTTTATCATTTACATTGCTGATCAGACACCCTGTCTAGGAACACTATCACCATACTTTGATTTTCTTTAACTGTATTGTGAAACATCTCTTTTTTTCCGTTATAGGGCAAATATGTTGGTAATCCATATCATTATGGATTGTCTCATTTTTTTTCAGTTTGTTTTTAACATTTATTCATTTTTGAGAGAGAGATAGACTGCAAGTGGGGGAAGGGCAGAGAGAGAGGGAGACACAGAATCCAAACCAAGCTCCAGGCTCCCCGACTCCTGGATGGAGCCGCCCCTCCTCAGGGTTCTCCTCACCCTTCCCGGGCAAAAAGAAAAACAAGCAAAAAACAACGACAAAAACCACACACACACACAAATGAGAAACCCCACCAGAAACGAACCACCTCTACATATTATGGAAAGAAAATATTTTTGTCAATTCTTATTCTTTTATAATTATGCGTGTAAGAAGTAGACTCATTAAACAGTTCCAGACAGAAGCGCGCCCACCTGCCTCAGGTTCCTTCCCAGCCCCAGGGCCGCTGAGGGCTGTGCCTCCGCCTGGGCCGGGCCACGCGGCCCCCCCCCGTCCCCCCCCTCCCCGTCAGACCGGCCCCCGCAGGGGACAGCCCCAGGGTCCCGGTGCAGCCACGGCAAGTCGCCTAGGGACCCCTGCCTGGGGTATAAAAAACCGGCACAGAGCCGGACACGAGGCTCGAACCCACAAGCAGAACCCACAAGCAGTGAGATCATGACCTGAGCTGAAGTCGGAAGCCCAACCGACTGAGCCACCCAGGCACCCCTGTATTGTCCTGTTTTTAAATTATATATTGACTCATGGTTTCCTAGATAGCTCCAGATGCAAATACCTACAATGAAGAGTGTGCATCTGAAGATTCTCAGTCTCTTTGTGTTGCTAGATATGTATCCGTCCATGAATCTGCATTACAGATAAGGAGTTTTCTAGTTTTTGTAGTATCCATGCCACAATTTTCCCTCTCATAACTGCTAAGGACATAACCCTTCCACTTTACTTAACAACAGCTACAATGAGAACAATAGCAGCACAACAGAATGTTCCTTCTACTTTTAAAGTTGTAATGTGAAAATAAATATTTACTTATTTTCGGAGGGGAAGAAATGTACACTTGAATTCAGGATTATCCCAGAATCTAATGCATGCCCTATAAGCACCTTCACTCAGCTAGACACTGTGAATTAGAAACTCCTATAATTATCACAAAGCCTAGCCAAGCAGATCTGATCTCCATCTTTTACATTTCTCAATGTCCTATGACTCTTGACTGTCTGTTTATGTTTATTTATTCATTTTTAATTTTTGAAAATATTTATTTATTTTTGAGAGAAAGAAAGAAGAGCATGAAAGGGGAGAGGCAGAGAGAGGGAGACACAGAATCTGAAGCATGCCCCAGGCTCTGAGCTGTCAGAGCCATATGCTGGCCTCAAAATCACAGACAGCAAGATCATGACCTGAGCCGAAGTCAGATGCTTAACCAACTGAGCTACCCAGGCACTGCAACTATCTGTTTGTTTTTAAGACAGAAGCAGCAAAATACTGGTTGGAGGCAGTGTATCTGGCTGAGGCTTATGGACTGGTATATATCAACAAGATGGCCAGCAGGCTTTTCCCTCCAGGAGTTTCTGTAGATTTTTTTCTAAAACAATTCTTTTCAGAAAGAGGATTTCAAGCTTCCTGCCTGGAGGCTATACCAATGGCTTTTTAGCATACAAAATCTGGTCAGGCAGAGAGGCTCCAGAGTTTCACTATTATGCAGATAAAATTTAATCCTCCAGCCTCAGCAAGGCGCCAAATCCCAGTCCTCTTCTGTGCTTGGTGTCCCAATCTAGATCTCTCTGGTTCAGTATTTCAGTGGGGATGGGAGAGGTATGTTGCCTGGTTATAGAGGTGGGGACCTGAAGTGCTCACTGCTTCTTATAAAGACTTTTCAACTGAGGGCATCTGAGGTGTCTCAGTCAGTTAAGTGTCTTGACTCTTGGTTTTGACACAGGTCAAGATCTCATGGGTTCATGAGTTCAAGCCCCATATCAGGCTCTGTGCTGACAGTGCAGAGCCTGCTTGAGATTCTCTCTCTCTCTCTCTCTCTCTCTCTGCCCCTCCCCTACTTGCCCTTGCTCTCTCTGTCTTTCTCAAAAGTAAAAAAAGACTTTTCAGCTGGCTTTTGTAATGACTACTGCCCCCATTTCCTGCAATTTTTCAGGATTCTGAAGTTGCTCCTTCTGAAGTTGCAACAATGGTTTGCTTCTCATTTGTATCTTAATGTTGTAGATTTAATCATCCTGTTGCCGATGAAGTAAGTCATTTACCATTTCTCCATCCTCTCTCTGCTTTCAAATATCTCAAATATTTCGGGTTATAGAAATTTCCTAGCTGCACTGAAGTTAAAGTTTTTGTGTCCATTTCTTGTTATTTATTCTTTTTTGAGAGTGATTTTTAAAAGAAGACAGAAAATGTTTTTACTATTTTAAAACCAGCTGTTATCTAATTTATAACCCTCTTGACCTCAGTTTCCTCATGTGCAAAATGAGCCACATGGCTTCTAAAGATGTAAATTCCATTATCATTATTGTTTTCATATTTATATAAGGGTGTATATGTATTCTTTTAAATTTCTACTTTATTGGGTTAGGACAAAATTTTCCTATTGAGGAAGCCTGAAAAATGAAAACATCCTATATGTTAATTCATTTTATTTCAGGTGTATAAGTACAAATTCAGCTGTTTCCACTATGATGTTATAGGGTATCCCACACAAAAGCAATTAGCTAATTAAAGCATATTTTTAAAGTGAGACATCTTCCAAGCAAACCAAATCATAAAAAAAAAAAACAACTGTTTTTGTTTACTAACTGTTCTACCATAAGGTCCTTGTAGCTTTGAAAAGTGACTTTCCAGAATGCAATCAATGTAAACCTAATCTTAGGTGATAAAACTATTTGGCTTTAAAATAGTTTAAAAAAAAAAACTAGCTTTATATGAGAACTATAATACAGCTTTCTTTTTTTAGGTGAGCCATTTATTCTATTATCATTCAGACGGTAACTCGTGAATTGGAGAACTAATGATTTTTTAAAACAATTTTTTTAATGTTTTATTTATTTCTGAGAGAGAGAGAGACAGCACTAGCAGGGGAGGGTCAGAGAGAGAAGGAGATACAGAATCCAAAACAGGATCCAGTCTCTGAACTAGCTGTCAGCACAGAGCCTGTAGCAAGGCTCGAACCCACGAACCGTGAGATCATGCCCTGAGCTGAAGTCAGACGCTTAACCAACTGAGCCACCCAGGTGCCCCTGAAACAATTTCTAAAAGTTCTATGCTCTACCATTGTTAAGTGTTGGATATAATAAGCACAGTTTGGTAATTTACTCCTAGTAGGCCAATTACAAAAATAATAACATATAAAACAAATTGTCAACCCATATTTGGGATTTGAATATAACACATTATTCTGATACGTAAGTCAAAAGGAATGTATTTCTTGTTTAGTGTTTCTTCTCTTCCCCCTTTCCCCTCCTTTCTTGTATTTCTCTTTTTCTTTCCTGAATGCCTTTGGTTCTATTTTGTCACTAAGAAAAATTTGCTGCATGTTTGGCCAAAGGCCAAAGGTGAATGCCAAGTAAACTCAGTGACTTCTTTGAGGATTAATGATGGGATTTCTACCCAGCATGCCCTAAGTTTTCTGTGTTCTGGTTTTGCCAAGATAAATCTCTGGGTAGCCCAGTACATGTTTGGAAGGGGACTTGAAAAAAGTTTAATCATTTATGAGGTTGACTTTTGACAGGTCAGCAGAAAACTGGTTTATTTAATCCAGATTAATATATTTAAGTAAGGTTCAGGGAATAAAGAGTATTGCCTTTGGCAACAGGTTTGGGTAACAGGCAAATACAGGGAGTTCTTGGGAGAGCTGCCAATAAGCTTATGTATCTCTGGGGGGAAAAAACCCATGAACTCATAAAGAAGTCAGTTTTCTAGTTATATGGACATCAAGTATCAATTGTTTTAAGACACAGCTGGCTCTAGAAGGAAATACTGGGCCCTGGCCTAGGTTCATCATATGACCATGATCTCCAATAGCAATGACAATATCAATAAAACCATAGGTTCCCAGAAAAACCTTCTAGAACCTGTAGTGAAGACCTTGGAATAGAAGGGCAATTGGGAATTGAATTACGATACATTAATATCGATAGGGATGAAGGGATAAAAATGGAGTTCAGTTACAGAATGAATATTACCAACAGCCAAAGGGAGAGGAAGAAAATGAAAAAAAAAATTAATGTTCTGAATGGACACGTGCTCCTGCATGCAGTATCATTAAAAAGAGAGGCCAGCTAAATTTGGTCATCTTTTGAAGTCCCAGTGACTTGTATTTCCCAGGAGTGACCAAGCCCTTAGACTCTGACTCATGCTAACCAAAATACTTGCATGACTGAGGTAGACAACAGAATGCTATTTTATTTATTAACAAAGGAAAATATAACTACGATATGGTCTGGGAGTGCTTGTGAGAGCATGATCATCACAACCCTTTCCTGTCGACAAACCTCCATGAGAAGCATCATCATGGTTAGAAACCATGGGAAAGAATACAATGATTTCAGGAATGAAATTTGTGTCATTAGTCTGTTCTTTCCCCAAAGTTAAACAACTTGGGAATCAGAAGCTTCTTGGTGATTGTGGACTCAGAACAAGGGGACTTTAAATAAGCTCACTGTGCAATGACACTAGTCCTGAGATATGTGATACCTCCTTCTCTTGAGAGGGGTGTTTTTGTCAGATGGGCCAGAGAGTCACCGTCTGATGGCAGTAGCTTCCAAGATCCAACCCACTGATAGAGCAGCTCTATAGTCAGACCAGAATAAAGTATAAGCAACACTACTTTTCAATTTGCTTGGACTTTAAGAACCACTCAAACTTCATCTTTAAATCCACTTTTGTTTGGTAATAGAGTGCTTTGGGAACAGCTTTACTTTGGGGATTATATTCTCCCACTATTACTCTGCAGCATCCATCCATCTCTTTCTTTGACCAACCGAGCTGGAGAATTAAGTAGTGATAGACTAGAAGCCACCATCCATGTATTTCAAATCTTCGCTGATATTATCACATTGGCCAGTTCCCAGCATTGCAGTACAGCTTTTGATTGAATATTTTGTTAGAAGAGGTGTTCCAGAACATTTTATTTGTCAGTTATTCCTAAGTTATTTACTCTGTGAATCAGGAAGCTATGTTAAATGAGGGAGGAGTCTATGATTGGTTGAGGATATTTGTTCTTCAGCTTCTAAGTTTGTAATAGCAGATAACCCCATTGGCACCTCTTGGACCCACTTATGAGGTGCCAACAATCCGTTTTTAAAATATTTTTTAAAAATTTATTTTGTGGGGCGCCTGGGTAGCTTAGTCGGTTAAGCATCCGACTTTCGCTTAGGTCATGATCTCGCGGTTTGTGGGTTCGAGCCCCGCGTCGGGCTTTGTGCTGACTGCCAGCTCAGAGCCTGGAGCCTGTTTCAGTCTGTGACTCCTTCTCTCTCTGACCCTCCCCTGCTCACTCTCTCTCTCTCTCTCTCTCTCTCTCCTAGAAATAAATAAAACATAAAAAAAAATTTTTTTTTTAAATTTATTTTGAGAGAGACACACACATGCACAAAGTGTGAGTTGGGGAGTGGGCAGAGTGAGAAAGAGAAGGAGAGAGAGAATCCTAAACAGGCTCTGCACTGTCAGCACAGAGCCTGACGCAGGGCTCAAATCCACAAACTGTGAGGTCATGACCTGAGCTGAAATCAAGAGTTAGACACCTAACTGACTGAGCCACCCCAGTGCCCCACCAACAGTCCATTTTTAACCTAAATTCCCTATACCCTCACTCTGATCAGTAGACTACAGTGATATTCTGAATCCCAGGAATTAGTATTAGCTCAGAATCAGAGTGCAGTTTTACAAAAAGTTTGAGTTTCACACTCCCCGGTGCAAAGTTATTCCAGTTAATGACATAGGTTTCTGTATGGATGGTAATAAGAATAGGTAACATTTACTGAGCACTTGTTATACAGCAGGCACTGTTCTAATACTTGTTTCTAAATGTTCTGAATGCTGGTATCTCCATCAAATACCAAAGGCTTTGGCATAGAGAATATTTTTTTCTGGGCCCATACAGGGGCACATAGGGGATGGATGAATGATATAATAAATCTACAAATAATCCTATTTTGTGACAGGAGAATTCCCATCAAATAAGAAATGGGTCTGAAGACTGGATAGCCAAACTCAATACAAAAAACTCACATAGACCTGGCAAATGTCTGCTACATGCAGGTTCTATAATTTATTCACTACTCCTGCATCAACAGACATGGTTTGTCTGTTTATTGCTACTTCAAACAATACTTCATAAGTAATTTTTATATGTTTCTGAGTATACATCTATGAAGATTTTTCTAGGATTTGTACCATAAGGAAAATTTAATTATCAAGTTTGTATTTTGCTTGTATGTTGGAGAGGCCATGTTTCACATCCCTTCCCATCTTAGAGAGAAGACTTCAAGTAACTATAATTATGAACTATGGTGAGCAGAGATGGAGGGCTATTTAGGAAAAACTAATGCATGGTAATAGAACTCCTTCAAATAAACAAACACATGAGCAAAAATCAGCAACAAAAACCAAGTACTTTACCCAAAAATTTGTCCTAATAATGAAAATCAACAGCTACATAGATACCAGAAACCTGAAAAAAAGCTAAGATAGGCAAATTATGTCTCCTAGAATCTGAGCAGGGACAATTAAAACTTTAGAATAGGCTCCAACTTTTAAAAGACAGATTTTAAAAACATGAAGCTTTCTAAGCCAAATATATATATGGTTTTATATATCCAATGCCCTCATCTCCTTTTTCCCCCTCTGAGCTTACAGGAAAACACTGTGTTTATTTCTGACATTCAGTAAAGCTGTTTCAGCCCCGGTGTTGATTGATAGCAGTAGATTCAAGGATTAATAAAAGAGATGTGTTTAGTGAGTCACCAGCACAGGAGCTAAAACAGGTCACATCCCAAGTTAAATCAAGCAGGCCCTGGCATCACCCCATAGGGTTTTGAAGCTGTGATTGAAAGTCAGAAGAGAGGAATATGTGTTTGCCAAGAAACATCAATGCTTTTGACTTCTTTCAACCTAGACTGCTTGGTGGCATTTCCAGACAGCTGATGAGGTCTGGAGGGGAGAGTATAAAGCTAAAGTAAAAAATCCTATTGAAGTAGATTTGCTATACCTTTTTATCTTAAATGCATGGATGTTTCATGATGAAAATTCAAAATGGAAGATGTTAGCATAAAGTGATATGCCAGTCCTCACTTCTATCCTGACAGGTCTGCCTGACTTTTTAGTAAGCATCAAAAAACCAGGAGATTTTATGTTACTTGTATTCCTACTCATATTCTATTAATGATATTTCTCAAAACAAACAAACCTGAAAACAAAAACACCAAACACCTCAATCAATAATCTTATCCTAATGATGAAAATCACTCTCTATATAGATGCTAGAAACCTGGAACTTTGGTTAGACAACATCATTGATTTGGTATCCCATATCATAATGTTACTATCATTGATAGTATCATGTTTTCCAGTAAAGGAACTTCACACAAAATCAACTCTGATCTCATCTTAAACAATTTTAGATTAGCTGTTTACTGTGCAGTCAAAAATATTTCTCCAATTTGTTGATCAATCTGTACCTTTGGATATTATTATTCTTGGTATGAATTAGTAAAAACCAAATGCAAGAACCAATGTCTCTTTCAAGTTGCCACTACTTCTTTCCTAATCAAGAATATCGAGGCACCGAGGTGGCTCAGTTATGTGTCCAGCTTTGGGTTTTGGCTCAGGTCATGATCTCAAGGTTCTTGGGATCAAGTCCAGGTTAGGGATACCCACTGACAACATGGAGCCTACTTGGGATTCTCTGTTTCCCTCTGTCTCTGCCCCTCCCCTGCTCTCTCTCTCTCTCTCAAAAATTAAAAAAAAGAAAAGAAAAAAAGAATATCTAGAATTCCTTCCTTCGTGCAGTGTGGGCATTTGCTTGACATTTATTTTGGCTGTATAGGCTCTGGTGAACTTATTTATTTGAAATGAAGTGGTAATCTTTCCTGCCCATTCACTGTCACTGTCTTAAAGAAAACAAAACTTAGCAAGCAAAAAGACATAGCATGTGTCTCCTCAAACATTCATAAGTTGACGTTCTAATAGCCAGTACTTCAGAAAGTGACTTGTATTTGGAGATCGTGTCTTTAGAGAGGTACTTAAGTTAAAATAAGACCATCAGTTTAGGCCCTATGAAAGGAGACCTAGAAAACTAATACAGCACAAGTACTTTATTTCTCAAATTTTCCTGCCTAAAACACCTCACATGTGTTTATATTTATTTGTTCAATACATCCCCACATATAAGTAAATAGTCATAATGCAATTGTTTCTCTTTCCAAACTCAACATGATACACACTATGTTCACTAGAAAATATTTTAAGGTTTGGCCATCAAAATTAAATTGTCTGTCTTTGCATATGATTTATGTATCATTTTAACACTATCAGATCCCTGGCTCTCTGGGACCCAAGGCAGGTCTTACTTACATTGAATATAAACTGTAGGATCACCCACTAGCATGCATTGGCTTTCTTTAGATTCTCTCTTTTCTACTTTAGTGGTGGCATACTATTAATCCATAATTTGGGAGGGGGAGCTACTATGATGTGGCTGATTTGAGAATGTCTATAAATTATACAGAGAAAAGAATAATCACAGTTTTTGCCATTATCAATACTGCTCTGTCTTCATTGCCCAGTATTGAGAAATGGTTTTAACTTACTTTCATAGCCTTTTGGCCCATTGGTTAGTTTTAAAGTTTGCTCTGGGCAATCTATATAACTTAGCATTTACCACAGATGCTCCTTACTCTTCTCCCTTCATGGAGAATATCATCTCCCATCATCCCAAGACTAAATTGAACGCATGACTGCATGACAGACAGGTTCTTGTCATGGGTCATTTCATGCCCTATTCTCCATGTAGACGTGAATTGGAGATATGATAAGGATATTTTAAAGCTCTTAGTTTTGAATTTACATCAGTTAGATGGTGTTTCTACTTATGATTAATGTTTCATTGAACACATAGAATTGCTGTGTGACTTCTGAGCGATTCCTGATACTTCACTCTGGGCAGATGAGAAATGGTAAGTGCTTGGGTGATATTTACAAAGAATATGTAATGTGATTTCAAAATGCAATCTCTAAAGGAAGCAGATATGCTGATTAATAAGAAGCTGTAATCCTCTGACAGTGGTTCTGTGCTTTGGCAAGAAATAGTTTCCTTGTGTAGATAGTAACTGCAGATTGTCTATAACCATCCAAGAAACTGAAAATTAATGTAGACTTTCATAATACCTTGTAGGCATCATTCCTATTAAAACTTATATAACACAATAGGCTATGATGATGGATTCACTTTAGGTTTATCTGAAACTAAATATTTTGAAAATGATAGAAAGTATTATATGCAGTTGAATGGCATGCTTTATCAACTCTAGCAGTATTCCTCTTAGGAAGATATCTTTTCAGATAGAGTTGCTTTTCATGAAAAAGAAAATAAAAATGAATGGCCAATTATAAGATAATTCATCTATTCATGCTTTCATGAAGAAACAGATGTCATTAGTTTATGAGTTGTGTGTGTGTGTGTGTGTGTGTGTTTGTTTTTTCATTTGTATTTTAGAAGTGATGTGGTTTAACCACAGAAAGGTTGTGCCTTTCTGTGGTTGCATATGTCAGTGGCTTAATATGGAAAGTATCAAAGAGAGGTTAATTGTAGGAGGAAATTGAACTCAACTCACATCTGAATTTCCTCTTGTCCTGAATCCCTTAGGTGGCTGAAAATTCATAAAAGTTCTGGAAAAGGAGAAAGAATGTCATTAGCAGGCAGAAATTAATGAGAATTTTCACAAATTAGCAAAGGAAGCAACCCTAAAAACCTCCAAGCTTGGAGTAACCTAACATAGAGGAGGGGGCAGGAGTGAAGGAACAGCCATCAGAGTAATTAAATAGGAGCTAAATTCTGAAAAACAGACCAGTTCAGCTTTTTCGCTTCCCCTGCTATATCAAATGACAGGCACAAGTGGAATTCACTGTCAGGATAAGCCTGAAAAGTATTATCAAAAATAAATCCTTTGGGGGTCTGAGTGAGGAAAGCAGATCACGTGGGGATTTGAGACACAACATACTGGCATGGAGGGAGGAAAAGGGGTAGGCTGCTCTGCCAGGAAGCTCAAGCTTTGAAGCACTCCTCTGCCAAAATACACATCTTCCTAAATTGGCAAGTGGTTGAGGGGGACAGATACCTGGCTCTCCTGCCAGCCTATGCCCAGGGAGCCTTAAGGAATTTGTACCATTGATCTGCCGTAACCATTTGTGGTTAACTAAACTAAAAGCAGTCTTACAATCAAAGTTGAGGCCTGGTGCAATATCAGAACTGCAGAAGCCACCCTCGCCAGCTATTAATGGATAATCACCTAGTACCAGATAGTTGAGGCAAAGCTATAGAAGAATCAAGATTAACTAACAGAACCACTGATCCAAGGTTATAAAAGAAATAACTCAAGGAACAATGAAATCTTAAGTAAAAAACACTTCAAAATACCTTTAGAGTCAAGTGGCTATTATTCATTGAGAGAAAAGCAAACAAAAAGGAGGGGGAGGAAGAAGGGAAAGAAAAGGTTCCTATGAAGATGAGTAGTTGGAGAGCATAAATTGTTTCTAGAAATCAAAAATCTCATGGCAAAACAGAAAAAAAGTAAATCTGGGAGATGAATAACAGGATGAACATTGCTGAAGGCTGAATTAGTATTCTAAACAATAAAATAAAACAAAATCTGGAGGAAAAAAGCAAAAGTGATGGAAAAAAATGAAAGAAAGATTAAAACACAATACTTTTAATCCATGATGCTGAGCATCCACTTAATAGTTCTAGAAAAACAGAACATAAGAAATGAAAGAGATGAAAAGGAAATAGAAGAATTTCTCTTGAGCTGAAGGGTTTGAGTCTTCAAACTAATAGTGTCCTTATATAGCTACATTCTAAGGGAATTTCTGGTCTCCAAATTTTAAATTTCCAGAGAGAAAAATCAATCAATCAAAAAACCAAACAGATGGCCAAGAAAAGAATAAGAATCAAATTGTAGTCAGACTTCGATTTAGCAACACTAGATGCTGAAGAAGTAGTTTAAGGAGGCTTTTTCTGTCTCTGAGCAGATGGAGAACTCCTCCCCACTTTTATGCCCACTTAGAATAATTTTAGTTTGGCCCTCTATTTCCCCAAACTTACTGATCGTCCAATCACCTGTAAACTTTTGAAAAGTACAGAGTCTTTGGCCCCATTCCAAGAGATGTGGGTATATTAGACCCAGGGTGTGGTGTGGGAATCTGTATTCTAAAAAACTCCTTAGTTTGGAAATGATTTGCTTAGTCCCTAGACACTAATGACTCAACTCCATTAGCTGTTTGGTCCATGTGGGGCTCTGATCCATGACATGAGCTCCAATCTAGGACTCATTCCTCCTCATTCTAGACCACAATGCTGACTCAGTGTGTTCTGTCTGAGGCTTTGTGTGTCTCATGTGGCCACAACCCAGGCCACAAAAATCATGTTCATGGCCTCTTTATTTTAGACTAAACATGTCCTGGATGACCAACTAACAAAAGATGTAAAATATTTCTGTAAATCCAACTCAGTTAGAAACTGTGACCATTCATTTCTGACCCACTAATCATTCGAAGGCTTGAATTTCACAAATAGGATAAAGAGGTTGGCCAGAGTTTTGCAGTTTGATTGCAGCTAATCCAGTCAGGAGGATTTAATTGGATTAAATTAATTTAAAAAATAAAGATTTGTCAGATAGCAGCACAGGACTGTCTTATTCATAGAGAAGTCCCTAGAGCTGCCTTTTAATTCTACCAAATTTGTCATTAAGACACAGTGACTTATACTGCTCACATTATCAGAAGTCACATTAAAAAGCAGCTTTTAGAATTTGGTACATGACACAAGCACTGAGCAGTAGGGTCAGACACACAAGAAAATCAACAATCCATAATCTTGTTGGATCAATGCAGTCTTAGTAAACCTTATTCATGCTGTGGACGACTGAATCCATTACTCCTCCTGCTTGTTTAAAGATAAGAGAATGAAGATTCTTGCAGACAGCCACCAAAAGAAGGTATGCCATTCCTATGGTTGAATGTCACAGCAAGAGGTGGTGTGAAACTAATTTTTTTTCAACTGCAAAAAGCTATTGTGAGTGTTAGGAAAGAAAATGTGTGCGGGTGAAAGTGCACTGGAAATTCAAAACACCAATCAGATGGGTCAGATGGGAAGCATTTATATTAGCATTATTTTTGTTGTTATTAAAAGCATCAGAGGACTTTTGAAGTCTCCCTTCTTTCCTTCCTGTTTGAACTTATTTTCTTATTACACTCTAATACTATGACAAAGTTCCATCAAACACTCTGATTGCATTTTGCTGTGTGGCTCCATTTCTACCCTCTGACTTCCCTCCAATGTGCATCTTTGCTCTCTTCCTCCAACATCTTTTTTAAGAGCCTGACTTTCTTCAATATTAAAGAAGAATGAAAAAAAACACAAAAGTTGAACGTTTATGTAAGTCAATTTTATTAGTAACTATCATCCTTTATAGCTAACCTGAACCTCACAATGATTCTTAGTCTATGTGGGTCTCATGCAGCTGCCAGCGCTTCCCCTTAAAGATACAGACAGCCATTCAATTTCTTTGGTACACTTAATGGTTAAATATTTTTCATTTTCATTTTTTTACTTTTTTTAATGTTTATTTTGAGAGAGAGAGACAGAGACAGAGACAGAGCGTGAGCAGAGGAAAGCAGAGAAATAGGGAGACACAGAATCTGAAGCAGGCTCCAGGCTCTGAGCTGTCAGCACAGAGCCCGACACAGGGCTTGAACTCACAAACCATAAGATCATGACCTGAGCTGTTGGAAGCTCAACCTACTGAGCCACCCAGGCGCCCCTTGTTTTCATTGTTTAATCAGAAAACAGGGCTGAAATAAAATTCTGGCTCCAAGGAAATATCTGTGTTCAACTAAGCATGTGTTGGAATTTCCCAAAGATTATACTCTGCTCAAGCCCAATAAATTAGAGGGAAATTTTGATTACAGTGCCTGGTACTTGTGGAGAATGTGATTATAAACTGATTAAAGGCCTATCAAAAGATGCAGTTGAGATACTGGCTATAATTTTAGGAGTTAATAAAAATCATGATCTTAGTGCTTCTGAGTTTCTTTTGAAACTAAAGAATATGTGCCTGACCTGAGGAAATAAAAACAAGTAAAAACAGTTTATACAAGACAGTCCTCAAAGACAGTCCTAATAATCAACCTCTAACAATTGTGTGTATAGGTGAGGAGAGGCCCCAGCGATTATATGTTAACCTTTATGTATTTATGGCCTTTATTTTATGTATGTTGAAATAACTATGACATATAGTTCTTTTTCCTTTTCTTTAAACAGAAAACACATTGAATGCCATTGATAACTATGGGAATAGAATACTGATTCTTTTTTTTTAAATTTTTAATATTTTATTTATTTCTGAGAGAGAGAGAGAGAAAGTGAGCAGGGGAGGATCAGAGAGAGAGGGAGACACAGAATTCAAAACAGGCTCCAGGCTCTGAGCTAGCTGTCAGCACAGAGCCTGACATGGGGCTTGAACCCATGAAATGTGAGATCATGACCTGAGCCAAAGTCAGATGCTTAACCGACTGAGCCACCCAGGCGCTCCTAGAATACTGATGCTATTAGTAATAAAAGGTGACATTTACTTGGTCTTAATTTAGAAAATAATTTATGTAAATTATTTTTAAAAAAGAGCAAAGGATGTCAAGTTTTCCTGATAAATTTCAAGTGAGATCAACACATTCACTAGCCCTATATCATCCTGTATTTATTTGTTTTAAGATTTCTGATTCTATTTTTATTATTGTTAAGCAAAAACTATTAAAAACTAGTCTGGTCACATCTTAACAGGTAACGAGTGGTCACCTTGACCTCAGTCCTGAGCGTCTTGTTATTTGAGACCTTGTATTTGAAAAATGCCTGGAACTGGCAACATTATTAATATGCAGGTCACTTGATGCATTTTCATTAATTTATCACAAGTGGATGCGATGTCCACAGAAATATGTTAGAAGGAGTTTTTAAACTATAGTACGTGTTCTTTTTGTTCCTCTTGTGTAGAAACAGTTTTGAATATACTGTCACATATAATTATTTATGAGAAAATAGCAAGTTTAGACAACAGTTAAAGAAAAAGAAGTGAAGACTAAAAATTTAAAATAGAGTTTGCCACATTTTCAACAAGCCTGGCACTTTTCTTTTTTGTTTCTATTTTTTTTATTGTTGGAAAATGCTTCTAGGGGACCTCAAATGAAACAAACTTAAACACAGAATCACATTTTAAATCAATGTGGAGTAAATATAGTTCTTTATTTGTATGCCTAAGAAACAAGTCATATTCTGCCTTGTATTATTCTTATTTTTATCCTATCATATTTTTTGTTGAGATTCCAAATCTTTTGAGAGTTTATATCCTTTATCTAGGGTGCAGTCAAATCTCTGGCACATAAGTGTGTTGATATCAGATAAATGGAGAACAACTCAGGTTTGTATTTACATCGCTATCACCATGCCCAGCATCAATTTACATTATAAGCTATAGCATAAGGTAGGATGAAAGAAATACTTTTAGTAACGATACTAGAAAAGTGTTGGTAAATTTCAAAGTAGGAGTAATAGTATAAACTAGGGGATAGAGGAAGGAAGGGAATTGGGAACCTTCATACAAGGAAGCCATACTGAACCTAAATCTGCAAGGATCAGGAGGATCTCCAAAGGCTAAGAAGGTAGAGGAAACTTGTGTTTCCTCTCTAGAGGCTGGATAAAACACTTCCCATATGGGGACCAGAAATCAATCCCATTAACCTGGAGCTTATCTTCCTGGAAGAGCAGTAGGGCCACATCACCTTTGTTCCAGGGTAGCTCTGAGGAGTTCCGACTTTGTTCTGCACAAGGAGGAGGGCTAGTGAAAATTTCTGAGCAGAGAAATAATATAGCATGAAATATATATATATATATATATATATATATATATACACACACACACACACACATATATATACACAGGAATATATATATACACATATATACAGGAATATATATATACATATATATGTATGTACATATATATATGTATGTATATATATATACAGGAAAATGGCTCCGGTATTGGCAGATAGGGTGGATGGAAGCTAGGTTTGGCAGTTGAGATATGTGAGCCTCTGAGGCTGGAGTGGCAGTGAGAAAGGAAAGGAAGGCCAGATATGGGACACATTGTGGGAGCACATGGAGGCTAGAAACAGTCCTGGCATTGCCCTCATCATAGCTGAGCCTTTCTCTTCTCTGCAGCACATAGTTAAAATCCCAGATGTGACACACAGAAGTCCTCTTCCACCTGCACTGGCTCTTCTTTCCCCTTTATGACAAACTGGGTTTCACCTGTCTAGATCTCTCTATACTTCATGCTCTCACATAGCCCTCTGATTCTGAATATTATATTCCCTATGCTAAATGTATCTTTCTCTTCCTTCTAGTTTCTGAAGATCTACTCCATTTTTAAAAACCCAACTCAGATATTATCTCCTTTATGGATGTTTACCTATCTATACCTCTCCTGTCCCCCTTCCTGGGGATTCTGGTGGATGCAGTTGCTCTCTGCCCTGCCTTCTAGAGCAATAGATTCATCTGTCTTTTATAAAGCTATTATAGTAGGATGCCAGCATACATCTATCAGAATGGCTATGAGAGAAAATAGGGACAATCCCAAATGCTGGTGAGATTGCTAAGAAACTTGGTCATGCATACACTGCTTGTGGGAATATAACATGGTACAGTTATTCTGGAACATAGTTTGGCAGCTTCTTTAAAAAAGTCTGGGGGTGGGGGCGCCTGGGTGGTTCAGTTGGTTAAGCGTTCGACTTCAGCTCAGGTTTGATCTCACGGTTCATGGGTTCGAGCCCCACGTTGGGCTCTGTGCTGACAGCTAACTCAGATGCTGAGCCTGTTTTGGACTCTGTGTCTCCCTCTCTCTCTGACCCTCTCCTGGTCATACTGTCTCTCTCTCTCTCATAAATAAATAAAACATTAAAAAAATTTTTTTAAATAAATTAAAAAGTCTAGAGTGTCTGAGTGGCTCAATCAGTTGAGCATAGGACTCTTGATTTCAACTCAGTCATGATCCCAGGGTCATTGGATCAAGCCCCATGTGTGGCTCCATGGTGATGGTGGAGCGTGCCACTCTCCCCCATTTATGCTCTGTCTCTTTAAAATTAAAAAAAAAAAAAAAAACCCTAAACATTGAAGTACCCTATGATCCAGCAATTGTGCCCCTAGGCATTTATCCAAGAGAAATGAAAGTGTATGCTCACACAAGAACTTGTACATGAATGTTCATTGCAGCATTATTTGGAAGAGCCAAAAATTGGGCTAAGCCCAGATATCTTTCAACAGGTGAATGTTTAAACACACCATGGTAAATATACACTGTGGACTACTACTCAGTCATCAAATGAAACAAACCACTGATACATGCAAAACCTTGGATGAATCCCTAAGGTATTATGCTCAGAGGAAAAAAAGCCAGTCTTTAAAGATTATATATTGTATTATTCTATTTGTGTAACACTTTTGAAATGACAAAATTTTAGAAATGGAGGACAGATTAGTGGCTGCCAGAGGTTAGGGATAGGGGAAGGAATGGGAGAGAGATGGGTAGAGTTATAAAAGGGCACGCCTGGCTGGCTTAGTCGGTTAAGCGTCCGACTTTCGCTTAGGTCATGATCTCGCGGTTCGTGGGTTCGAGCCCCGCGTCGGACTCTGTGCTGACTGCCAGCTCGGAGCCTGGAGCCTGTTTCAGATTCTGTGCCTCCTTCTCTCTCTCTGACCCTCCCCAGCCCACGCTGTTTCTCTCTCCTAGAAATAAATAAAAAAAAAAAAAGGGCAGCACAAGTCTTGTAGTGATGAAATTGTTCAGTATCTTAACTATGGTTGTAGATACACGGACCTACATGACTGATACAATTGTGTAGAACTAAACACGCACACACACACACAAGTGAGTACAAGTAAGATGGCAAAATCTGAATAAGATGGGAGGATTGTATCAATGTAAATATGCCAGTTTGGTATACAGTAAAACCTTGGATTGTGAGTAACTTGTTCTGCAAGTGTTCTGCAAGATGAGCAAATTATTTCTAATAAATTTTAACTTAATAAATGAGTGATGTCTTGCAATATAAGTAGTACATGCTACTGAACGTCACAGGATCACAACTGAGCCAATGGTTCTTGAAATTTGCTTTGATATACAAGTGCTTTGGATTACAAGCATGTTTCTGGAGAATTATGCTTACAAACCAAGGGTTTACTGTACTATAGTTTTGCAAAGGGTTACCACTGGAGGAAATAAGGAAAAGTATAGAAGAGGCCTCTCTGTATTATGTCTTACAACTATATATGAATTTACAGTTATCTCAATGTAATTTAAAAAAAAAACAAAAACCAAAACCCCGCCCTAATTATATAAGGCTGAAAGTTGGTTTACATGGTCATATACCTGAGGGCAAATAGAGTGACATTTATCTTTGCACTCCTAACCCCTGATAGGTTGACAGGCACATGATAGGTGCACAATACATAATTGCTAAGTGAGTTGATTTGGGGGACAAAGAAGAGTAAGGAGGCAAAGAAGGCTGACATTTCTTTTCTCAAGTACTTGGAAGAGGGGGATACCTTTAACTGAGACATGAGTACAAGGTACAAATTTGAGTTGAGGTAGATAAGATCTCAGTCTCTCTCTCTCTTTATCTCCTTTTCTCTCTCTGACTTTCTCACTCTCTTTTCTTGAAGTGTTGAATTTGAAATTTGAGTGGGACATCCAAATGGAGGTAGCTTCAAGTGTTTATATTCTCTCTAGCATTCTAACTAAACAACAAATGTTCTAGGTGTGATTCTATGATTCAAGGTTATATGTATGTAGCTCAGCACATTTCTTGAAAAAGACTTCATAAAGCTTTCATAGTCCATTTTTCTCCAATACTGGATATTCTACCTGACCAACCCAAATTCAAATAAAATTATCATGTTCTGAATTGTCTTATTTTATAGCTAGAACCTAGTTATTGATTTTAATCCACAGTTTAAATTCTTAACTCTTTGTCAGAAGAGTCAGATGTTTTCCCTTAAATCTAGGATGTTAGGTGTTGTTTTTAATTAAAGATCAATTAAAACTGGGCACAATAATATTTGACATGAAATAAAACATTAGTCAATGGGCAAATATAAATACTGTTATGTGTCACTTTTATTATCACTTTGTAGGAAATTGATGGCTGTAAAACTAGGGTACAGGTTTTAGTAACCCAGGTCTAGAAAGGAACTTTAGTAATCATCTAGTTCTATGATCATAACAATCTTAACAATCTTGTCTTCTCGACAATCTCTAGGCATTTATGTTACATATGCTCCTTCAGCCAGTTCTTGAGTTTTATCACCTTGTTCACAGGAGTTCTTTCTTATGTCTGAATGAAATAGCCTCTATTGGCAGAGTCTATCTTGTATTCAATTTTGTGCTTCTGCAATCTTTTGTTTTAGGCAACAAGGCAGTAGCCATATTATGTGTTTATTGACTGAATCAGTGGCTAAATAAATGCTTTATTTTTATCCCATTTTCTCATGTCTTCTAAGGAAAAGAAAAGCAGAACCTCCCCCCCACCTGCCACCCCCAGTTATGAACATAAGATAATGATCAAGTCAGCCCTTAGTCTTCTCTTCTCCAAGATAAATAACTGGAATTAATTTAACCTTTTCTCATAGAGCCTAATTTCCTTTCCTAATTAATCATCCTTACCATTCTCCTTTGAATCCACTTTAGCCTTTACACATCCTTTAAAAATTTATCACCAGTTGAACCCTCCATTCCAACAAGGACCTCATTAATTTAAAATATATTAGCTTGATTACTTTGTGGCTTGTGTCCATTATTTGTTAACCAGTTTTTCTTTGGCCACATAGCCCTATGACTATTTCTGCCACATTGTAGGGTTTTGATAAATATTTGTGGTATGGCTGAATTTGGTCAAGTTAACATTTAGTCTTGTTATAGACCTTTCTCTTTGAGAAAAGGCGACTAAGCTATGTTTTTGTCTGGCCCAATATCTTAAGATGTTAATGAAGACATCTCTTTCTGTTTGTATTCAAAGGGCAAAGGAAACATCCTATTGACAGCCACAGGGTTTCAAAATTACATCCCTGTGACAATGAACACATTTCTACCAAGTCAAACTTGCCTACCTGATCCTGCCTTCTTCAATATCTTTTTATGAACAGCCTCACGTGGTTGGATTCCTGGTAAGCCCATTACACCAAGCCCATTACATACAATCTGGGTATGATTGAGCACATTTGAATTCTAGTGGTGAATGCTAGGCTTAATCTGACACCTTTGTGCCATATATAATATTATCTTTTTTTTAAAACATAGCTATTATTTAGATTTTTAGATATTTAAATGTACTGAAAAGCCATAACTGTGTTTCACCTACCTTGTGCCTTATACAAAGTACTTGGCCATAGTAGGCACTCAAGTATCTGTTGAACTAAAGGCTCAGTGAGTTAATGGCTTTTTTTTTTTAAGCTTACATTAATTCAGTGAAGGTGGTATATTTAGTTTTACTAAAATAGCAAACAATAAATATTTGCCCATTTATTGAAGCTGATATTCTTATGCCTTTGATAGAGCAAATTTGGCAAATGTTATTGTTTTAGCATTCTTGGATTCTATTTAACTTACAGTCTGTTATTATATCAAATAGACGTTGGTACTTTCCCAGTGTTTCCTAAACTGGGAGTTGACCCATAGAGAGATCATGGGCTGTCGTCAGGAAGTCACAGAGACAGCAGCCCCAGTGCCCTGAAGAGCTGCTTGGGGAAGAAGCAGTGAACTGTGGGTGACCCAGCATTCTCTACCTACTGCCTTCCCTCAGGCACTTCCTCCTTTCAAATTTGATGTGATACTGAGAGGGAGACCAGAACTACTGCAGGATCTATAAGATGACAAGTGAACTTACATTTTTGGGGACAGTTGATATGAGTCACGGAAACCCCAGGGGAGTTCACAGGATGAAAAACTTTATGAAGTCCTGGGCTGACCTCAGGCTGATGCTAATTGAATTCCCTTGACAAAGAATCTTTTTTTTGGGGTTTTTTTTTTTTAGTTTTTTTTTTTTTTAAACA
Source organism: Proteles cristata cristata (assembly GCA_017311185.1). Lineage (NCBI taxonomy): Eukaryota > Metazoa > Chordata > Mammalia > Carnivora > Hyaenidae > Proteles > Proteles cristata. The sequence goes on along the minus strand of JAESUZ010003912.1, from coordinate 85,396 downwards.
AAGAATCTTAAATGATGTAGAGCTGTTACTGTTTTTAAATGAATGCAGGGGATAAAGTTTTCCCAGGGTGTTTCATTGGAGACCAAAAGGTCACTCAGATTCTGCGGTTACAGTCATGTGCAAATTAGCCTTGGAATTAAGTGAGGACTTAATCCAAGGGATCTGGAATTAGAAGATTTGGGGTTGGCTTGGTAATTGTATTGTTCTTATTAGCGTGTGATTTCATTTTAGCATCAAGGCTTTAAATATGTCAAATAAAACATCTGAATTTCTATTATCTTTAGCAGAATAAGTTAAAAATAGTTCTGTAAATCTACAGTCCATTAACGATTGGCAGCAGACTTGATCTATGTTTGTTGTATCCCAAAGTGCAGACTTTTACCTTTCTCTGTATTTTACACACCTCACAGAACAACCTCACTCAGACTTTTGATGTCCACCATCCCTGTAGATAGGGTTTTCTCAGGATACACATAGTTCATGTCTGTTTTCTGGGGAAATTATTAGTAGCTTCCTGCCTATCATTCTTTAAAATGTCCTATAAAGAACTCTTTTTTGAAGTCTAGACTGATGGGTCTTCTTAGACACCTCAACCTTAATATAATATAGCTACTCTACCCTCTATATGTCAATACCGAATTAACTATCTCCTTGGAACTTCTTGCTTTCCTATATTCCTTGTTTCCCTTGTCACTCCACAGCACCTGTGATCTCCATATGCATTGAAATCCATGACCCTTTACTCTTGTTGAAATTGTTGCCCAGAAACTTTCTGGGTACTTCTCCTCTTTCATTGAAGATTTTGGGTGGATTCTTGCTCACAGTCTCTTCCCCTCCTAGTCCCACTGTCTATCCGAATTACTTCAGTGTCCATGTACACGACTGTGGCATGTAACACCACTGATTGCCTCCCAAAAGTCATCAGCTATTAGGTTTTCATCCCAGACAAATGAAATCTGCTTTCGTTCATGTTGGAATGTGCTTAGCTCCAGGAAGAGCACAAACGTTGATGTTTTCTAATTTGCTGGCTATTCTGTGGGTAATTCTAATATGCAACCAGGCATGACAGTCATGACTCCAAACCCATCATGGTAATCTCAATTCCCTTTGAGATGGTGTAAGACTGCTCACGCAACCCAGTTAGGGAATTTCTACAAAAGGTTTCTGGGAAAGCTTTTCTTTCATGATAAAAAAAAAATAACTTTATAAGAAAAAGTCTTTGCCCTTTACTTTCCTTCTTTTTTGGATGCTCTCCAATGAGGATGCTTTTAGCTATTGTAGCCATCTGGAAACTCTGAAATGGTAAGTCAACCTGCTGAGGATAGCAGGATAGAAAAGGGTAAAGATCCTGGGTCTCTGATGCTACTGTTAAATATATAAACCTGGAATCTGGCTAACTCTTGAATTTAGTTTAGGATGGTGTAAATATTATTATGTTAAAATCACTGTCTGTCAGATCATATGTATTTTGCTAAAATCGTACTTATGATAGATTGCCCCATTTAACCTCCTTAAAGGCCAAAACTGGAGGTCAAAGAACTTTTTCTGTAAAAGGCCAGATGACAAATATTTTAGGTTTTGTGAGCCATATACCGTCTGTTGCAATTACTCAATGCTGCCATTATAGCACAAATGCAGCCAGAGACAATACATAAACAAATGAGTGTGGCTGTGTTCCAATAAATTGTTACTTACACAAATAAGCAATCAACCAGATTGGACCTGTGAGCTGTAGTTTGGGGACCCCTGTCCTAAATCTTCATTAAAAAGTGAAGGTATCAGTTTCTACAGGGCTAACTACATCTTTTGATATTTCTTGGGTAAGATAAGATTATAATCCTCTCCTAGGGAAGTGTAGGAAATTACTGCAGACTTGGGAATTGAGTATAGGGAATGCAACCAGACATGGATTACCTGGACTCAAAAGGTAAGAGAAAGGACTATGTGGAGGCAAGAACCTTAGGCAGGGCTCCCATAGAGGTCTTACACAGTCATTAGTAATTCCAGAGATCTTTGTGTCATGTGAGTAGAGAGAAGGAGATTTTACCTACATTACCAAAGGTTTATGGGATTTCCTGAGGCATCAAAATCTATGTTGACTAGGAACTTCAACCTTTGTTATTTGGAGAGAGAAAACTTACCTGGGGTATATAAATGATGGCGGGAGGACAGAAGGTGTGACTGAGAATCTGATTTAGCAGGTTGGGCTTCTGTGGGTCTCCCATTGAATGCACAGACTTTTCTTCCTATGGCAGTTGTATATAATGGCACCATTTTTGCCATAAGATCTGACCTCTGTTTGATAGAGGCACCACCTGGTTTTTATTTACCAATGCACACATCTTTTGGAGGGAGCCTAATGCATGCTACCTGACATCTGCAAAGTGCCTTTGCTGGAATATGGTGGAGGTGCTCAGCTCTGTGTTGTTGGAATTTCCCTTGTGAGGTTTCTAGCTAGACAGTGAGGCTCAGTGGGGTTCCTGGTAGAAGAAAAGGAGCCCATTCTTTAAGTCCATAAATCCTCTACAATTGTCCAAGTAAATTGGGTAGGACTGCTTTTTCCCCCCAACTTTCCCGTTAAGACTATTTTTGCTTATTTAAGTTTGAGTCCACTTGTGTAAAAATTGTGGAAGCACCATGATTACATGTAGGGAAAAGAAATAGGAGGCTGGGATAGGAGGTCAAGAAGACAATTTTTTATTGGGTGTGTGTAATATTTGAAAATTCTATCTGCCTATATTACTTGATCCAAAAATTTTTTTAATTACCTAAATTTTTAAAATTGCTGGACGATATCTGTCAGATAGGGTTGGTAGATGAAGCTAGGGAAATATACTGTGAAATTCATTTCAGATCCTGATCCCTGCTGGGTACAACTATGTATTCTCACACATTTAGCTGTGAACAATGTTTACGATTATTTACAAAAGAATGTATGCCTCCTGCCTTGCCTATTCACACAAACTGCAACATAAACACTGATAAAATTACACACCACAGATCTATGAAGCTCATCTCCTGGAACTTAATAGCTTGGTAATGTCAATCCCAGTGCTTGCTAGGACCATAGCCCTTTGGCCCAGGCTGTCATTTTCAGGACTACAATTCCTGACCTCCATCTGTCCATAGTTGACTGGTGAAAGTAGAAACTCATGGTGCAGTTTAGTGGAAGCTAAAATTACACACATACAAATGTCGTGAGATGGAAAAGGACCCGTGAGGGGGCATGAACAAACAGAAGTTATAAAGAAGAAAGAATCAATCAGTAGACATTTTGGGCTAGGTAAGTTATGGAGTTGATGTTGAGCCAATTACTAATGGATAAAAAGTAAGAATCTGTACCACCATAGAAATGATAATGATGTGATGTGATGGAGGTGTTAGTTAATGCTACAGTGGTAATCACTTTGCAACATAGGCATACCTTGAAGATATTGTAGGTTTGGTTCCAGGCCCCTGCAATAAAGCAAATGTCACAATAAGAGTCAAATATTTGGTTTCCCACTGCATATAAAGTTATGTTTACACTCTACTGTAGACTATTAAGGGTGCAGTAGGATTATATCTTTAAAAATTTACATATGCTAATTAAAAATACTTTATTGCTCAAATTTTCTAACCATCATCTGTGCTTTCCGCAAGTTGTAATCTTTTTGCTGGTGCAAAGTATTGCCTTGATGTTGATGGCTGATGAATGCTCAGGGTGGTGATTGCTGAAGGCTGGAGTGGCTGTGGAAATTTCTTAAAACAAAACAACAATGAGTATTTCTACCTTGATTGATTCTTCCTTTCATGTATGGTTTCTTTATAGCATGTGATGCTATTTGATAGCATTTTACCCACAGTAGAACTTCTTTCAAAAGTGGAGTCAATCCTCTTAAACTCTGCTGCTACTTTATCAACTAAGTTTATGTACTATTCTAAATGCTTTTTTGGTCATTTCAACAATCTTCACAACATCTTCACCAGGTGTAGATTCCATCGTAAGAAACCAATTTCTTTCCTCACCCATAAGAAGCATCTTCTCATCCATTCAAGTTTTATTGTGAGGTTGCAGCAATTCAAATATAATAATAATGAAGAACTTTGAAATATTGTGAGAATTACCAAATTGTGACACAGAGACACAAAGTGGGCAAATGCTGCTGGAGAAATGGTGCTGATAGATTTGTTCAATGCAGAGTTTCTGGAAATCTTCAATTTGTAAAAGAACTCAAGTATTTGCAAAGTGCAATAAAACAAAGCACAGTAGAATGAGGTATGTTGTATATGAGTGTATCAAACAACACCTTGTACACCTTAAACTTATACAATATTATACGTCACTTATATGTCAATAAAGCTGAGAGAAAAAAGAATCTGTACCAAAAGAAAAAGAGGTACAGAGAGTAACTGAATCCCTTCAATATTATTGCCTTTACAGGGAAGATGTGTGGACCTTGCTACAGAAGTCCCTAGAGTGTCCCTCAACACAACTCCAGTCTTTGTGGGATTCACTTGTTTCTGTTCTTGGACTCTCATGAGGTATCTGTTTTTGTTTCTTTTTATAATTAACCCACTTTTCTTGACATAGCCTGAGTGAGTCTGTGCTCTTTCCTTCCAAAAACTTTATTTAAACTAATTTAAATTCCTGCTCTGGAGTTTAGTTGTTTTCTCCCAAAGAAGCTCTCTTTAGCTAGAAAGGCTAGGATGACATTATCGTCCTTAATGGCTATGCCATGAATCTTAAATTCATAATCTCATGTTGATGGAGAATATATAAAACAACTCCAATAACCAAATGATATTTCAAGATCAACAAGTAAAAAGGGCAAATTATATCATAGATTGAATATAGAAGACAGAGAGTGTACACGTGGGAGGGAGAGGTCATTGAGTAGAAGAGGAGAGTACAAAGAATCAGCCAGGGTCAACTCTGAAAAAAAAATGAAAATACTTTTTCTGTCTATGTCTCTCTCTACCTTCTCCAGACACACATCTTGCATTCTATGTCTATAACTCTTAGCTTCGATGACTACTCTTGTTTGAGTTGCCATTGTTATAACCCATCTTTCTTCATGAATACCCTATTTTCACACATCAAGAAAATTGGAAGATCTCAAATAATCTAACTAGAACCTAAATTTCTAGTGCTCAAGGAATTAGAAAAAGAAGAAAAAGCCCTAAGTTAGCAGGTGTAAGGAAATAATGAAGATAAAAGGAAAAATAAATGAAGTAGAGAACAAGAAAACAATAGAAAAGATTGATAAAACTAGGAGTTTGGTTCTTGGAAAAGATAAACAAAATTAACAAATCTTTAGCTACACAGAGTATTTTATTTAAGGGTTGAGATGCCTATAGAGCCCTGTAAGGTAATGTAAATTAATGTAAATATAATGTAAACTTACATTCTGTTTTAGTTAAGGCAGTCAGGACAGCTACTTGCTGCAGCAAACAGCCCTCAGATTTCAGTGGCTTAACATAATATATTTCTCACTCATGTTACAGAGCAGATTAGGTGAGGGATCTAGTCCACTGCTACTTTGTGGCTCCACCATCCCCTAGTCCTCCACTCAATCATTTGCATTTGGCTAGAGGACAATGTATGAAGAAAGAATGTCCATTTAAAACTCTTTCAGTCTTGGTTACTATGTCACTTCTTCGCATTCCATTGGTTTAGATCCAGCAGGGCTGGGAAAAGTAGAGCCCAGGAAGAAAAGAACACAGATATTGATGAATACCAGAAATCTCTACTATGTGCTCTCCCCTATATTTTGGAAATGCCTTACCTAGTCAGTTTTTGTTTTCCACTTTTAGATAATCATGAGAAATATTTTTCAATGATAGAAAAGCTCCAGTAAAAACACAGTGATAGTGGCAATTGACATTCCTATTAATGATAGGGACAACCAGAGGTAAGGGTAAGAACTGTGATAAATAAAACACATGCCCCATCTAATAGGAGTCGCTGTTACTCAGCTCTGATTATTAGCATTAGGAAATATACACTCAGTTGTTCTAGATCTTATGATTTTTCAAATGAAGAGCCTGGGTTTATATGTGAAATATCCCATTTTCAATATACTGTCTAAATTATAAAATAACAATTGCTCATTTTGGTTTCCTATAATTTATGAATTAATTCTCAAAGGAAGTAGCATATCAAAATCTCGTGTGTGTGTGTGTGTGTACATATATGTGTGTTTAGAACCAACTGTACTACAGGTTTTTATATAGTTTCTATCATATCTCTCTTCCCCCTCTACTCTCTACTTATTGTCCTTGACCACCTTAAGGTATTAGCTGATATAAATGTAAGAGTCTGCCCATAGGTATTTGCAACAAAAGATTCTTGGAAACACAAAATCAAAACAATCTAAAGTAATGAATTTCCAATTATAAAATTTTAGATAAAACTAACTGTTAAGGATATTTTTTTCAGTAGGAACTTCCCCCATGAATTTCTAATCACATCTTGTGGGTGGCATCCATTTTATCTGCTTACAGGGTTCGGTTGGCTGAAAAAGTCTTTAGTTCTCTAAGCATTAAGGTGTTATATCACCATCCTCTGATAACCTAACTGACTCTCTGTTTAAAGCTCTAAAATGAGTTAGAATATCCTCACCACTCTCTGTCCAGTGTCCTTGCCAATATTACTTGGCAAATGTCAGCTCTGTGAGCAGTGACTGTCACTATTATGGACTAAATTCTATTTCCCCAAAATTTGTATGTTGAAGACCTAATTCCCATTGAGACTGTATTTGGATATAAAGGATATAACATAGGTCAAGTGAGGTCATAAGGGTAGGGCCCTAATACTAAGGTGTGAGTGCCCTTATAAGAGAGGAAGAGATGCTATAGCTCACTCACTTGTGCTCACCCTCTCTTCATGTTGCACAGAAAAAGTCTGTGTGAAGACAGTAAGAAGTCAGCCATCCATAGGCCAGGTAGAGAGGTTTCATTAGAAACCTGCTGTCACTTTGATCTTGGACTTCTAGCCTACAGAACTACAAGAAAATACATTTCTGTTGTTTAAGGTACCCATCTGTGTTGTTTTGTTACATCAGCCTGAGCACATGTTTACTTGTGGTCTTAGAGTATTAAATGGGCTTCCAAAAACATTTAGCTTACTTTCGGAAATATATGCAGATATGTTAGAACTGAAGCATTGGAGTTCTTTCAGAGGTTTCAGAGTGAAGGATACATTTGGCCTATGGATGAATTTCTCTTAGCCTAGTACTTTGAAAATGTGAATTGGAGTGTTTTTAAAGAGGCATGCATTCTTCAGTTTCCCACAGTTCCCGGTGCTCTTCATATATCACTCATGATCCTCCCCACACACACACATTTATTTTTTGCTTAGTCCCTAGAGATGCTTGTGTGACCTGGAATGAGCCCAAGTGTCCTTATTTCGCCAGTGATGAAGAAGTATTGGGAGGAGGTGACAGAATAAGTGATGTAAGAGGTAGGAGGCAAGACAGGTAAGAACCTGGGCCTGGAAAGAAAGAATGTAAGGAAATAGGATATCAGGCACAACGCCTGTGTACAAGAAATGGCCAGTCCAACCAGGGCTGAAAGGACTCCTCTGGAATGGAGGGCAGGTGGCAGAGCCCTCTCTTGGCTTGTGCATCAGCACTTCTCTTTTTTTGGTGTTGGTAGATCCTGGTGCCTGATGTCCACACTGAGACCATAAAAATGTCAGATACTTGCTTCCCTAGCATCCCTTGCAGCTGGAGATGACCCTAAAACACACTTCCAAAGAAACATGAAGGGAAATGTGACTGATTTCTTGCCTCATGTAAAGAGAAAAATATATAAGCAGTGTCCCTGTCCCTTTCTTTCCCACTTTAGGTTGCTGTTGTGTGAGAGAGTACAGCTATCTTACAATTATGGGACAAACTGGCTGGAGGATCAAAGCCAACATGTACAAACTGGCTGGAGGATCAAAGCCAACATGTAGAAAAGCATAGAGCAGAAATGTGGAAAGAAGCTGGGTCCCTGAGAACATTATTGATCTACTGAACAAACTCTATGTCTGCCCAGCTTCAGGCTTTCTTGTTATGTGAAAAAATAAAACAAACAAACAAAAAGACCAAACAAAACAACAAAAGCCCTTTCTTCAGGCTACTTTCTGTTGGGTATTTTGCCAATCGTATCCCCAAACATCCTAACCGGTATGCTCAGTGAGGACAGGTCCAGTGGAGCAGTAGGGATAGGAGGTGACAGATGTTGTCCAATTAAACTGAAAGTGAAGGAAAGAGACAATGGCTTAGCTGTGAAGTAAGGCAGAGAGAGAAGAGATTAAACCTACAATTTTCTTCTACAAGGCAGTATATGTGGGGGTGAAGGGTATAGACTCTGGATTCAGAAAGACGCTGGCTTAGATCCCAATTCTGCCATTTGTTATTGGGAACTGGTTACTTATTCTTTCTAAGCCTCTATTTCCTTATGTGTAAAGTGGGGATTTAAGTAGAGCACACTTAGAGGATTGTTGTGGCAAGGCTTAAGTGAGTTCACATGAGTGAAGCTCTTAGCACAGTGGCCAGGAGTTGTTCAATACAGTTAGCTATGAGCTAGACCATCACTGATCCTTAGCCTTCTGTATCTGCTCTTACATATCTCCCTTTGAATTGCCCCATACATACCTCAGACTCCTGGTACCTCCTCTCCCTCTCCTTTCCACCATATGCTCTTCATTTCTGCTAATTAGGAAAATGTCTTGGGTGTTGCAGAAAGACATGTGGCATGCTGTATGAAGCTAGATGTTTGGGCTTGGATAGATTTAATTCACAGAGTATGCTATGTGCTGTCTGGTTCTCCAAGAAATGCAATAGAAGCTGATCTCATCCTACTGATTGAATTTGATGCCGTGTTTATCATTTCCTTTTAAAGTTTTTATGGTCCAGAATGACCCTGTTGCCAGCATCTTCTGATAGAAGCAATTACTTTTCCAGGCAATGCAATCATGTTACTTAACAAAAATAAAAACAAACAAACAAAACAAAACACTGGACAATCACAGTGGTCTTCAGAGCTGTGTCCTGAGCCATCTGGTCAGCTCTCAGCAAGAAACTTCTTTGTTCTTTAGAGACTGAGCTTTATCCCCAAGCACCAACAGAATTGAAGCGGAAGGAGTTGGAATTATTTATCTTTGGTATGTAAAGAATAACTTACTGTTTATGCATATCAAGGGGCATTTTTAAAGGAAGGAAGTAATTATAGGATGTTTTGTCTCTGCTTCACTGACTTCTCCATTTTAACCTTGCTTTTTTTTTTTTACATGAGGGGTGTGTTTACTCTATGTTTATGAATCTGTATCTATGAAAACAAACACTTTATGTAGTTCATTCATTTATTCAGTTTTTACTGAATGCCTAGTATGGTCCTGGCATTGTTTTAGGTGCTGTGACACATTGAGGCTCCTGCTCCTAAGAGGCTGAGCCCTGGCCTGGGGTATGTGGTGGGAAAGGCTTGGGTTGAAAGCACTGGGATGCAGCGAAGGGGAATGCTCCAGGAAACAAATGGCAAAATTGTTCTGAAGGGAACACTAGATGTAGAACCTACACTTCTTAAAGTATCAAGAGTGCTATAAAACAAATATCAATTTTCTATCATGCTTCTAACTGTACCATTCACTGTAGCATTGAAGTATTTGGAGCTCTTATTTAAATCAGAAACTGTTATATAATCTTTTCTGAATGAAGGCAGTAATGATTCCTTATAATATGGTTTATTATATGAAATTAGTAAAATCTTAGACCTCAAAACATAATATGCACCAGAAAATCCTGATATAACGTAGCTAATCTATACTTTGGAGGTTAGCTCAGTTCCCTTCAATTATCGTTATAAAAAGCTTTCACTCCAACTAGGAGAAAGAGCAGCTTAATTTGTAAAAGAGTTCTATATGCTGCTGCCTTAGTTAAACAAAGACAGAAACGCAGGAGGATGGAATGTGGATTTGGTGAAACACTGGCATAGAATACAAAGCAGCAGTGAGTCCTTAACATAAATGCATTTCACTCTAATAATTACAGGTGAAATGAACTATTTTGGGGGAAGAAGAATAGGAATGAATCGATTCTATTTCAGATTAGCATTTTGATGTGAGAATTTAAGCATTTGTAATTCCAAGTTAAGCAACACAAAATGTGGCATTTTTCATTTTTGGTATGAATTTCTCTGTTTATGGATACTGTTTCTATATGCAATATGTATTTTTTTAGTATAACCATTTTCCTTCTCACTTTTTCTTTTTTAGAACCACATCCCTCCCTAAACTACCCTGCACCCCTTGCGTTAATTCTTAGGCTTCTTGAGGGAGTCTCCATATTAATTTATGGATTCTATACCCTATCCAATGTCTTTTTCAGGGATTTTAGAAATGGGAATAAAGCCCATTCTGCCTGTCTCACTCTGAATTGCTGAGGCTGTAAGATGTGGTGCTGGAGGTGGTGCTGGCCTCCATATTTCTTACCATGTGGTGTGGTCTGCACAGTCCAACAGAAGATGAAGCACAAGCCCAGAGGAGCAAGAACACAGACAACACAAGTCCGTGGTTCCAGTTGTTCCCAGGTTTGGTGCCAGGTTTCTGTTCTTGAATTGTGTAAGCCACTCTACTATCCTGATCTCCCCTTTTGGATTAAACTAGTTCACATTGGGTTTCTATCACATGCAACCAAGCAATTCCTGACCAATGCAGTCACCCTCACTGCTGCCCTGTATGAGCTCTTCAATTAATTTGGTCTCTTCATCCTTTATTTTCTTTTTTGTTTTCTTTTTAAGATTTTATTTTCAAGTCATCTCTACACCCATGGTGGGGCTTGAACTTACAACCCTGAGATCAAGAGTCACATGCTCTACCAACTGAACCAGCCAGGTAGGCCTCTTTATCCTTCTTTCTAAACCTCCTTTGTGTTCCTGCCTCCACACCTCTGCACTGGGATCTTTACCATTTTCTCCTCTTACAGAAGCCCAGTCTTTACCAGCATCCAGCCCAATTTCCACTTTCCCTGACTACGTGGGCAATCTCTCTATCCTTAGAATTTACATAGCTTTTGTTCTCAATCTGTGCTCACTGGCACTTTCACTTTCCCCAGACTAGACCAGAAAGTACTTGAGCACCGAGGCAATTTATCCCACCATTGTGTCTCTCTAGGGCCTTAACCATTGTGTATGTTTAGTTTTGATAGAGATGATGTTGCCAGCTATTATTTTATAGATAGATGATAATCTTGAAGTTATAATTTAAGTGGAAGATTAACAAATATAATGAACTCGTGTTAGCTAAGTAATTATTTTAGGATTAGGTTAAATTGAATGGTAATAGTTCTTACAGTGATGACTTCTATATAGAGATATTGCTGTATAAGAGGTACACACCCTGTTTGGCAAGGAGGATGTGTTTTGAGAAATAGGACCCCTAACAAGGTCACACAGGGTTGTTAGAGCACAGCTGTCAACACCATGCATTCCTGGCATTTTATATTGACAGTAACCTCTTCCATTCTCTTCAAATGACTTGAAGTCTTGACATGCTTCTGACCCAATTTTCTTCTAGGTGTTTTTCAAACAATAGCAGGTCAATTATCCAAGGCTACAGAGATATTTATGATGCCATTCTAATGTCACTGTGTTTCCACAATCCTTGGGCTGTCTGCTGAGTTGCATCCTATGTTTTTACATCTATTTTTTTCAGGGTGACACCAGCTGCATTACAACTAGTATAATGATAGCATCCAGCATGACATTTTCCTTGCTTTCTTTGGGCCATGTCCAACTCTATCACTTTCAACATTATGTTAGCCATTAAGAATAAAAATTCCTGACCAGACCCAAAATAATTGGTGGAAATAAAGACTGAAGAAAGTAGATACCATGCAAAACATGCTTACTGGAGGAGAGCAAGGCAACATACTCAGAGGCAAAGATTTTTGCAGTATGTGACTCAGCTCTTATTGGCTGAGTGCCTACAAGTATAGCTAACATTCAGAACGTGGGGGAAATGTTCAGTAATAGAAAAATGAAATGAACAGTTTACATATATTGATACATGTGTATGTAATTTGGGAAGATACTTCAGAAAGAAATTGCTTTATAAATTTTAGGGATAGAAAAATAGCATTTTTCCTGGTAACTCAGATAGAAAATTGAGAACTTAAATATAGAAGTATACTCATTACAAATATGGCTTCTTTGCTGACTACAAATGAAGGATTCAAAATTCAAGACTTTGATACAGGTTTGTGAAAAGAAATGGAAGGAGAGAGGTCCTGAAAGGTGAAAAAGTAGATCACAAAAATAACAGAGTGTAGGTCACAGTACCAAGGCAGTTACAAACCCGAGGTGGGATGACCATTATTCTAGTTAATGAAGACCACAAGGTGGAGAAAGTCTTCTGGATGAGCAGCATAGGAGGGAACATCAGAAAGGTCTGGGTCTCAGGGTTGGGCAGGAACTTGTTGGAATTGCTTTCCCAGGCTGCAAGACTCTGAGGGGCAAATAAAATATGCTCTCATGAAAACCCTGACAAGCCTCCATCCTAGTCAAATGACTCTGGCCATCTGTATTATTAAAAATAGCTTGGACTAACTCAAAAATGTGGAGAAGCATTTTTCCTTAAAAAAGCTAATGCCTACAAGCATTATATGTGGATAAAAGCTAGCAGGCCATCGAAGGTCCACTGGATTTCATCTTAATAAGAAGTTCCAACCTTAATTAAAAAATTTTTTTCTGCTACTCAGGGAAAATTATAAATTAAGATTTCAGCTTCTGGCACTGCAAGATCAGAAGAAGTGCTGAGGACTACATTTCTGAGAAATGAGTACAGTAAAATACAGAAGACAGAAGTCTCTTTTCCTGTTGTGTTCTTGAGATGACAGCATAATATGGTCACATCCCATTTAATTCTTAGCCAACTGCAAGGCTTCCCTCCCCCAGCAGGGCTTGCTTCATGGGTTTGTAAGTCTTGCAGTCGTGCATGACTCTGCTCCCAGAAGGGGCCTTGTGCTTGCTTTAATGCTTTGCTGTTGCTGTTTGAACATGCTTAGTAATTTTACCTTTGAACTTGTGTTTTGTAAGTGGAAACTGATGGGACAAGGAGTATACATTTGAACAGGGACTACTCTAGGGGTGTGTGCTGGAGGGCACAGACCCACATGTGCCAGGAACTGCAGGCAGCAGTGTGTACATGGAGCATCACCCAGCATAGACAGAAAAGCCTGAGATGGTCCAGGAGGCCATGGAGACGCAGAGGAGAGGGCTGTGGCTGGACTTGGGTCTAGATTGGTGGTGGCAACAGCAGCACTGACAACCTTGGGAGAGAGGAGGGTGTGGTGGGGGCCAGTACTGGGACCCAGGTTGTGAAACTGGCTTGCTTGGTCAGTGGTCCATCTTGGAAGCTAGGCCCTAGGTCTTCTGCACAAATATTAATTCTCTAGACTGAGCATGGGTATAATAGCTGCTGGCACCAGGGCACCTGGGTGGCTCACCTGGTTAAGTGGTTAAACGTTCAGCTTTGGCTCAGGTCATGATCTCACGGTTTGTGGGTTTGAGCCCTACATCAGGCTCTGTGCTGACAGCTCTGAGAACTGATGGCACCAAGGAAGTAAATTTTGCCTACAAATAATTACAAAACAAAAGCATGTACATGGATATTTCAGTAAAGCATATTAGGGAGTTATCACTTTTCAAAGAGTTTAGAATTTCTGGATTTGAAAACTGCTGCAACATTGTGAAACAAATATTCACAGGCTTATAAATAGAAATTAAATTAAAAAAATTTTTTTAGTTTATTTTTGAGAGAGAGAGAGACAGCAGGGGAGGGGCAGAGATAGAGAGAGTGAAAATTTCAAGCAGGCTCCTCACTGTCAGTGCAAAGCCTAAGGTGGGGCTTGAACTAATGAACCATGAGATCATGATCTGAGCCAAAATCACAAGTCAGATACTCAACCAATTGAGCCACCCAGCTGCACCCTAAATAGAAATTAAATTTAAAGATCGTCCTATTAGAAGGAAAAAACCCCCACTATTTTCACATGAGGCTTCAGATGAACCAGTTACTAATGAAGATGACAATTCTAAAATTGATTTTTCCTTTTAATTGAAAATATAATAATAGAGGAGTCATGGGAAGATGGGAGAATATGAGGACCCTGAGGTCTCCTTGTCCTACATTTACAATGAGATACCATCCGCATTCAAGTCAACAAACTGGGGAGCATGATCAGAAGACTGGCAGAACAAACCCTACAACTAAATATAGAGAAGAAGCTGCATCTGAAAGCTTAGGAAGGACAGACAGGAAAGGAGGGGGAGCTGCCTGCAGGAGCAGGTAGCTGTGTGCACGGAAAGGACAGAAAAAACGGGCCCTCCCACCAGGGAGCTCACATTGGGAAGACTAATCCCCATAATGTCTGGTTTCAGAGGAATTGAATTTCATGAGTTTGTAAAACCAGTGGAACTTGGAACCTAGAGCTTTAAAAGTCAGCTGACTCAGCACTAGGTGAGTTCAGAAGGGCAAGTGATAACTGGGTCCCTACCCTTAAAGAGACAACAATCTGTGCAGAGAGGCAACATAAAAATCATAGTTTACACAGTACTGGGAGCAAACAGAAGACATATCTGTTCATACTGATTTTGGAGCATGTTGGGGACTTTAAAAATGAGAGAGGTAGCAGGCACCATTTTCCTCCCCTGCCTCTCAGCATACACACAGAGCCACCTGTGGGAGATAGGGATGCACAGACACTTGCTATATAAGCAGCTAGCAGTGCCATACCCACAGGTTCTCCTGAGGACTTGCCCACTCCAAGCCTGCTAGCCTGTCCTGGGCTCAGGGCAAATTTTGTTAGCATGCATGCCAGCTACACAGCTGCCACCATACATCATGCCTAGCTATGTGTCCCTGGCTGCCCCACCACACAGTCCCCAGCTGTTGCAGCACTTCATGTGATCCAGCAGAAGACTAATGACCCAGTACAAATATTGCTAACATGCCACTGTTCTGCCGAGTTCCCCAGCAGGCACACCCCCTTAGAGCTCGCCTGCCTGGGTCCCACTAACACTACAAAGAGCAAGCACATTCCACAACAGGCAGAGAGCCAGTGTAAACAACTTAACTGAAAGGAAAAGTGACTCAGACACAACAGCAAGGCATAGGCAACATAAGATACTCTCCTGAAGTGCCGCATCCTGGTAAACAGGGAACAGTGCATTGCAGGGCACTGAAGGACCTCTTCTTCATAAAGTCACTACTTTCAAAAGTAGAAGACATAGCTGACTTTCTTAACACACAGAAGCAAACAAAGAGAGGCAGACAAAATGAGAAGACAGAGAAATTTATCCAATATGAAAGAAAAGGACAAGGCTACAGCCAGAAATCTAAGCAAAACAGATATAAGTAACATGTCTGATAGAGAATTTAAAGCAAGGACCATAAGGATACTTACCTGACTTCAGAGAAGGGTGGAAGACATCAGTGAGACCATGAACAAAGAGATAAGGAATAACATAGCAAAGAAGAAGGGCTCAATAAACAAAATGAGCAACATGCTTGATGGAAGCTGAGGAACAAATTAGGGCCTAAAAGACAGAGTAGTGGAAAGTAATCAAACTGAACAAAAGAGAGAAAGAAGAATTATGCAAAATGAGAATAGACTCAGAGAACTCAGTGACTCCATCAAGTGTAACAACATTCATATTTTAGGAGTCCCGGGATAGGAAGAGAGAAAAAGGGACAGAAAATTTATTTGATGAAATTGTAGCTGAAAACCTCCCTAATCTGGGGAAGGAAACATATTCAAATTCAGGAGGCATAGAGAACTTCCTTCAAAACCAACAAAAGCAGATCCATACCAAGATATATTGTATTTCAACTTGCAAAATGTAGTGATAAAGAAAAAAATGTTAAGGCAGCAAGATAAAAGTCGGTAACTTACAAGGGAAAACCCCTAAGGTTAGCAGGAGACTTTTCAATAGAAACTTTGTAAACCAGAAGGAATTGGCATGATACAGTTAAACTGCTAAATAGAAAAAAATCTACAGCCAAGACAACTCTATCTAGCAAGGCTATCATTTAGAATACAAGGAGATTTAAAGAGTTTCCCAGACAAACAAAAAGTAAAGAAGTCCATGACCACTAAACCAACCTTGCAAGAAATATTAAAAGGGACTCTTTGAGTAGAGAGATCAAATGTGCCAGGATGAAGGTAGGAAACACAACAGAGTAAAAATGATTCTTTCTGCAAAAAAATTAGTCAAGGAACTCACAACAAAGGGATATTAAAATACAATAACATACAGTTAAAAATGGGGAGGACAGGAGAAAAGAATGGGTTCAAACTTAAATGACCATCAACTTAATGTAGACTGCTATATGCAGAAGAGGTTATATACAAACCTAATGGTAACCCTATATCAAAAAACCACTAATAAACATGCAAAAAAATAAGGAGAAAGAAATCTAGGTAAATCACTAAAGAAAATCAGCAAACCATGAAAGAGGAAAAGACCAGAAAGTATCAGAGAAAATCTTCAGAAACAACAACAAAACAAATAATAAAATGACAATAGATACATATATATAAGTAATTACTTTGGGTGTAAATGGACTAAATGCTCGCATTAAAAGACATAGGGTAACAGAATGATTTAAAAAAACAAGACCCATATACATGCTGTCTACAAGAGACTAATTTCAGACCCCCAAGACACAGATTGAAAGTGAAATTCAACTGGATGTGAAAAGAAAGCCAAGATACCCATACTTATATAGGACAAAGCAGACTTTAAAACAAAGACCATAACAGGAGACAAAAATCTATATAATAATAATAGGGAACAATCCAACAAGAAGATATAACATTTGTAAATATTTATGCAGCCAATATAGGAGCACCCAAAAACATAAAATAGCGGATAAGAAACATAAAGGAACTAACTGATAATAACACAATAATAGTAGATGACTTTAACACCCCACTTGTATCAATAGATAGATCATCTAAACAGAAAATCAGTAAGTAAACAATGACTTTGAATGACACACCAGAACAGATGGATTCAACAGATATATTCAGAACATACCATTCTAAAACAGCAGAGTACACTTTTGTTTCAAGTGCACACAGAACATTCTCCAGAATAGATCATATGTTAATCCATAAAACAAGTTTCAATCAATTCAAGAAGACTGAAGTCATACTATGCATCTTTCTTCACCACAATGCTACGAAACTAGAAGTCAACCACAAGAAACAACCTGAAAAGACCACAGATACATGGAGGTTAAATAACATGCTATTAAACAATGATGGCCAACCAGTAAATAAAGGAAGAAATAAAAAATTACATGGAAACAAATGAAAATGAAAATACCACAGTCCAAAACCTTTGAGATGCAGCAGAAGTGGTTCCAAGAGGGAAGTTTATAGCAATACAGGTTTATATCAAGAAGCAAGAAAAGTCTCAAATAAACCTAACCTTACACCAGAAGAAGCTAGATAAAGAACAACAAACCTGAAACCAGCAAAAGGAAATAATAAAGATTAGAGTAGAAATAAATGATACAGAAACTAAAAAGAAATAATAGAAAAGATCAATGAAATCAAGAGCTGTTTTTTTGAAAAATAAATGAAATTGATAAATCTCTAGCCAGACTTATTAAGAAAAAAAAAAGACAGAACTCAAATAAATAAAATCCCAAATGAGAGAAGAGAAAATACAACCAACACTACAGAAAAAAAATACAATGATAAGAGAATGTAATGAAAAATTGTATGTCAACAAATTGAACAACCTTGAAGAAATGGATGAATTCCTAGAAACATATAACCTATCAAAACTGAAACAGAAAGAAACAGAAAACTTGAACAGACCAATAACCATCAAAGTTATGGAATCAGTAATAATAATAATAATAGTAATAATAATAATAAAACTCCCAAAACACAAAAGTCTGGAACCAGATGACTTCACAGCCGAATTCTACCAGACATTTAAAGAAGAATTAATACCAATTCTTCTCAGAGTATTCCACAAATAGGAGAGAAAGGAGAACTCCTGAATTCATTGTATGAGACCAGCATAACCCTGATAGTAAAACCAAATAAAGGCACCACTAAAAAACAGAACTATAAATCAATATCCCTGATGAAAATAGATACAAAAATCCTCAGTTAAATACTGGTGAACTGCGGGGCTCCTGGCTGGCTCAGTCCATGGAGCATGTGGCCTTTGATCTTGGGGTTGAGTTTGATCCTCATGTTGGGTGTGTAGATTGCTTAAAAAGTAAGTAAAAATTAAAGAAACAAAAATAAAATACTAGCAACTCAAATCCAACAATGCATTTAGAAAAGAATTCACTATGATCAAGTGGGATGTATTCCTGGGTTGCAAGTATGTTTCAATATTTGCAAATCAATCAACATGATATATCACATCAATAAAAGAAAGGATAACGATCATATGATCACTTCAATAGATGCAGAAAAAAACACGTGAAAAAGTACAACATCCATTCATGATAAAAATCCTCAACAAAGTAGGTTTAGAGGGAACATACCTCAACATAACAAAGGCCATAATTGAAAAACCCACAGCTAACATCATCCTCAATGGGGGAAAATGGAGAACTTTTCCCCTAAGGTTAGGAACAAGACAAGGATGTCCACTCTCACTGCTTTATTCAACACTGTAAGTCCTAGCCACAACAATCAGACAACAAAAAGAAATAAAAGGCATCCAAATTAGCAAGGAAGAAGTAAAAATTTTCACTATTTGCAGATGACATGACACTATATGTAGAAAACTTGAAAGACTCCACCAAAAGACTTTTAGAACTGATACACAAATTCAGTAAAGTCACAGAATACAAAATCAAGGTACAGAAATCTATTACATCTCTTTACACTAATAATGAAGCAGCAGAAAGAGAAATCAAGAAAATAATCCCATTTATACAGAAATGCTGATGCATAGGAGCACATGTACCCCAATGTTCATAGCAGCACTCTCCACAATAGCCAAAACATCGAAAGAGCCTAAGTGTCCATCAACAGACGAATGGATCAAGAAGCTGTGGTTTATCTATACCATGGAATACTCCATGGCAATGAGAAACAATGAAATCTGGCCATGTGTAGCAACATGGATAGACCTTGAGGGTGTTAGGTTGAGCAAAATAAGTCAGGCAGAGAAGGACAAATATCATATGTTTGCACGTATAGGAGGATTAGGAGGAACTTGACGGAGGAACAAGGGGGAGAAGAAGGGGGAAATGGTGGGGAAAAGGGAGAGAGGCAAACCATGAGAGACTCTTGAATGCTGACAAAAACTGAGGACTGATGGATGTAGGGGGGAGGGGGGATGGGCATGGAGGAGGGCACTCGTGGGGATGAGCACTGGGTGTTATGTGGAAACTAATTTGACAATAAACTATTTGTAAAAAAAAAAAAAAAGAAAAGAAAAAAGAATCCCATTTATAATTGCACCAAAACATAATAAAATACTAGGAATAAATCTAACTAAGGAGGTGAAAGACCTATACTCTGAAATTTCTTTCTGATGAAAGAAATTGAAGATGACACAAAGACCTGGAACGATTTTCCAACATCATGGATTGGAAGAACAAATATTGTTTAAGTATCTATACTACCCAGAACAATCTACACATTTAATACAATCCCTATCAAAATACCAACAGCATTTTCACAAAAATAGAATAAACAATTCCAAAATTTGTATGGAACTACGAAAGACCCCAAATAGCCAAAGCAATCTTAAAAAAGAAAAACAAAACTTGAGACATCACAGTTCTGAACTTCAAGTTATAATACAAAGCTGTAGTAAAGAAAACAATATGGTACTGGCTCAAAAATAGATACACAGATCAATACAACAGAATAGAAAACCCAAAAATAAACCCACAACCAGTCAATTAATCTTTGACCAAAAATATCCAATGGGAAAAGGATAATCTCTTCACAAATGGTGTTGGGGAAACTGGACAGAAGCATGCAAAAGAATGAAACTGTACCACTTTCTGACACTATTCACAAAAATAAATTCAAAATGGATTAAAGACATACATGTGAAACCTGACACTACACAAATCCTAGAAGAGAACACAGGCAGTAACCTCCTTGACAGCAGCTGTAGCAACATTTTTCTAGATATGCCTCTAGACATATCACACTACTGGGTATTTATCCAAAGAATACAAGTATGCTAATTCAAAGGGATACATGCCTCCCAATATTTATAGCAGCATTATTTACAATCACCAAAATATGGGAGCAGCCCAAGTGTCCATCGATTGATGAATGGATAAAAAAAAAAAAGATGTGCTATACATACAATGGAATATTATTCAGCCAAGAAAAGAATGAAATTTTGCCTTTTGCAATAACATAGGTGGAGCTAGATAATATAATCCTGAGTGAAATAAGTCAGTCAGAGAAAGACAAATGCCATATGATTTCACTCATATGTGGAATTTAAGAAACAAAACAAACAAGCAAAGGAAAAAGAGAGAAAGAAACCATGAAACAGACTCTTAATTATAGAGAACAAACTAATGATTACTAGAGGGGAGGGTGGTAGGGGGATGAGTAAAACAGGTGATGGGGATTAAGGAGCGCCCTTGTGTTGAGCACCAGGTGATATATGGAATTGTTGAATCACTATAATGTACACTTGCAACCGGTAAAACACTGTTAACTGGAATTCAAATGAGAACTTTAAAAATTTGGTAAAAAAAAAAATATACAACATAGAATGTATTAGTAGGTGTTTTGGATTATTTACAAATTTATGACACCATTTTTGGTTTTATGTACAATCTCCATTTCAGAAAATGTTAGAGGAAATACTTAAATGCCATTGTACTTATTTACATTTATAATTAAAATTCAAATGCATAAACTGATTTTATGTGGAATTATTCTTTAAAAAATTTTTCTGCAAGAACTATTCTTTTAAAAAATTTTCTCTCTCTCCCTTTCCCCCACCATTTGCATATTTGAAAGCTGCTGAAAGAATAAATTAAAAAATTTTTAATGTTTATTCATTTTTGAAAGAGGCAGCAAGTGAGCACAAGCAGGGGAGGGGCAGAGAGAGGGAGACACAGAATCTGAAGCAGGTTCCAGGCTCTGAGCTGTCAGCACAGAGCCCAACGCGGGGCTTGAACCTACAAACCATGAGATCATGATCTGAGCTGAAGTTGGATTCTTAACCAACTGAGCCACTCAGATGCCCTGCAAAAGTTCTTATCACAAGAAAAAAAATTGCAGCTTTGTATGGTGACAGATAGTAACTAGACTTATTGTGGTGATAATTCCCCAGTGTATATAAATATTGAATCATGTCGTATACCTGAAATAAATACAATGTTATATAAATTTAAAAAAAAAATTTTCTGCAAGAACCATCGGCTACTGATATACTAAAATTAATAAAATACTATTTGTTGTATTATAAATTTAAGGACCAAAATATTTTTTATTATAATTTGTCAATTTATTTTGTTACTCTGTATTGCTATTTTCTTTATTACATTTAATAAGTAAAAAGATATTTTTAAAGTAAAAAGCTTTCTTTCCCCTTCTTTTTGAACAAGAGAACTTGCATTCGATTTTTAAAGTTTATTTATTTATTTTGAGAGAGGGAGAACACAAGAGAGAGGGAGCACGGGAGGGGCAGAGAGAGATGGAGAGAGAGGGAGAGAGAGAATCCCAAGCAGGCTCTGCCCTGTCAGCATGGAGGCTCCATCTCACCAAGTGTGAAATCGTGACCTGAGTTGAAATCAAAAGTCCAACACCTAACCAACTGAGCCACCCAGGTGCTCCTGGACCTTGCATTCTTATTTTGTACTCTGCCCCACAAATTTTGTAGTCGGCCCTGCTCCCTTGAATGGTGATCCCTCCATGAGCACACTCAATCTCTCCTGCCTTTAGGACAGCCTTGGCCACAAAAGATTGAAGAAACTTTGGAAGCTTGACTCCCTAAAAGTCAGTATTAGGTCTCCTTGTTGATAGTTTCTCTCTGATAATGACTTCTACTTTCTTTTCAACATCAACTTCTCTATACCTTGGTTTAGTGCCTGGATTTCTGCTCTTCTTTCTAGTTTCATTCCTAACTACTTTCTCACCCCTACCCCTCCACAGCAAAGGAAAGAATATTGAGACACACTCAGTTGCTGGTACAACAAATGAGGCAGTTTGGAGAGGCTCAGTTTTGAACTAGAATCATCTATTTGAGTGGAACAGGTTCTGAAAGAGTAGACTATTTTGTTATAGAAATCTCAGAAATACATGGCTTTGTATTCAGATATACGATCCCTGATTGTCCCCATCCCTATTTTCCCATTCTTCATCATAATAGATATTTGAGTAGGGCATATAGCTGCTGAGGAAAAAAACTACATTTCCCAGCTTTCTTTGCAGCTAAGTGTGTCCCTATGACTCAGCCTGATCAATGGGATGTATGCTTACACTCTAGCAGCACTAGATAAATTTAGCAGCACTAGATAGCCGGTGTATAGTTTTTTCCCCTTCTTCCAGGATTCTGCCTGAAAAATAAACATGATGTCTGGAAATCCAGCTTAGCAAAAGGACAAAGGGATGGTAGAACATAAAGTCAGAGCAAGTTTTTGTGATTCAGAAAAAAGCACCCCTTCTGTAAGTACTTTATTACCAGACGCAGCAAAACTTTCATAATAAATTCATTCTGTTTTATGAGAATGGCATTGTTTTAGGACTGTGCAGTACACATTCTGCACAACAAAACATAACAGCCAGGTCTAGAAGGAGTCTGGCCCGGTGGACCTCATGGAACAAGGTTACAGTACCTGCCATAGTTACTTACATCTGGACTTTTATATATGAGAGAAATAAACTTTCTTATTTAAGCTACAGTTATTTGGGGTTATTTGAAGCCAAATCTAATCCTGATATGATGACCCATATTTTTCATCACCATTTTAATGTGCTCTAGTATAGTTGCTTCTCATATCTTTTTTGTTAATGTTTATTTATTTTTGACAGGGGAGAGGGAAGCAAAGAGAGGAAGACAGAGCATCTGAAGTGGGCTCCACGCTGACAGCAGCGAGCCTGATGTAGAGCTGTTAACTCACAAACCAAGAGATCATGACCTGAGCTGAATGCTCAACAGACTGAGCCACCCAGGTGCCCCTCTTCTCAAATCTTAATGTTCATATAAATCACCTGCAGATTCTGATTCAGCAGGTCTGACTTGGGCCATTTCTAACTTGCTCCACACAGGTCACCATTTGAACAGATGTTCATTTGAACAGCAAGTTTTTATGAAAGCATAAATACTGCTATCTCTTCTTGCATGAGGAGGAGGAGACATCTTGTTGTTTTGTTTTTTAGTTTTAGTTTTGAGAGAGAGAGAGAGCGAAAGTAAGTGAGGGAGAGGGGCAGAGAGAGAAAATCCAAGCAGCCTCCATGCCGTACATGGAGCCCAGCGGGGAGTCCAATGCAGGGCTCGATCTGTGTCTCTGGGATCATTACTTGAGCCAAAGTTGAGTCAGTTGCTCAACCAACAGAGCCACCCAAGTGCCCCAGAACAGAGACTTCTTTTAACTTAACCAGGCATTATTGTAAAGAAGTAGATCTTTAACAAATATTTTTGAGGTCTGATGAGAAAAAGACCACATTATATATATTTTCTCCAATTTAGAATCCTTTTGAGATAGTTTCTCAGAGTGTAATCTGTTGACCACCTGCGTAAAGAAATTGGTTAGAGAATAACATTTCTGGAGGGAGGGTGGCTTGTTAAAAATAGTGTTGTCTTCTCGAGGCAACTATTAAATCAGAAAACCTGAGGATGGGATCTTGGAATCCAAGTCTTTAACCAGTTGTCCAGGTGATTGTGATGCACTGTGAATTTGAGAGCTCCTGCCTCAAGAGAAAGGAAAGGCAGGCAATTGAAACTCTAAGAGCTGTGGCCAGCAAGACTTCTAGACATACCCACTGCCTCAGAGAAATGCATGATGACTTGGTGAGAATGGGAAATAAATGCAGACTAGAGCCTGGAAGTCCCTAGGTGCTGGAGAGAATAAGCATTTCCATGGACTTATTTCCATTTCCATGGATACTAAAGCAGAACAGGTAAACCCTGAAGGAATCTTGACTAAACGTCTGTCACTAGTGTTGGGAGCTAAAACACTCACACTGAAGCCACCGTTCTGATGCTGATGTGAGAGGAGACCCACCTTGTGGGCTGCAGGTAAGTTTATTTTACTTGATATCTTGTGAACACAAAATAAATTGAAATACAAAAACAAATTTAGAACGACAAATTTTGGTTCCAAGGACCAGATCTATTTTTTTCAAAATTGTTTTAATTTGAGAGAGAGAGTGAGCTGAGGAAAGGGGCAGATGGAGAGAGAGAAAAAAATCTTAGCACAGAGCCTAACTCGGGGCTCAATCCCACATTCCTGGGAGCCTGACCTGAGCAGAAATCAAGAGTCGGATGTTTAACCGCTGAGCCACTCAGGCGTCCCAGGATCAGATTTCTTTTACAATTTATTGTTAGCCTTTTGCTTATTAAAATTGAAAAATTACTCCTGGAAAATGCCTAACAGATTTATATTTTGTGCAACTTAGAAAAGAGATCTTGCAGAGCAGGTTTGGGAAGAGGAAACATTTGAAGCTTTTATAAAGCATAGAATGGAAAGAGAATTTCCCCTTAAACTGTTATTAGGTTTTGTACCAAATGAGTGTGGAGGTGCAATTTATCTCTAATAAAACTTTGTTCAGAGACAGGCAGAACTTTGCTTCATCATTCTTGAGGATGGAGTAACTCTTCTTCACTAATGCCCGCCCTGCCCATTCCCCACTGTCACAGTTTTACCCAGTGACCCCCCACCCCTCTGGGTCACTCCAAACCATAGAATCTGAGTTCAAAACACCAACCTTTCTGATCAACTATCCAGGATTTGAATCTGACCTATAGCCTATATAAAAGTGGCCCAGGCTAGTAATGGAGACTTTGTTTTCTCCCATGCAGTTTTCACTTTAAGGAGGAAAATCCAAATTTATCTCCTCATATATTTCACCCCTTGTATGTTGAACTTTTGAGGGCTGCTTCTACATGACACCTCTTTAAATATTTAAGGAGAACAATCCATCTACTTTCTTTCTTCAGGCTAAATATCACCAGTTTTTTTTTCCCCACTTATGTTGTAGAGGACAGAGGAACATTTATCTCCTTTATTATAGCTACTATATGTCTATTAATACAATTCAAGGTCATATTAGTTTTTTGGAGAGAGAGTCACATGTTGACTTATATTAAGCTTGCAATTGAATAAAATATTCATGCCTTTTCCACAAATGGTTCTGGGATATCACTGTCTCTCTGCTTGTAGTTTTGCAGTTTGGTTTTTGAACTGGTTGAATTTCATTCCTTTTTGTACCATCCAGTATTCTGGGCTCCTAGCTTTTCGTCTATTTCTGCCTGTCACTGCATTTGCTTTTTCTCTCAGCATCATGATCTGCAAATATGATGACCATGAGTTTTATATTTTTACCCGTGTTGTTGCATAGGCAACATTCTGTGCTCCATCACTGGATATCTCTTTTTAGGCTGGCAATCACCCAGTAATCAGTACTTTAGGGTCACTTTTCTAGTTACAGATTCTCCTAAATGTCCTAGTATCTGGTTCACATCTCTCTAACTTGACTGCAAGATCTGGGAGACTTTGTTTAATTCCTTTATACACTCTGGATATATTATATCTATAACATTTCCCTGAGTCAGTCCTTTAACTCTATTTAAAAAACACAATAAATAAGCAAATCCAGCTTTATTTCAAAGTCTTTATCCACCTACGGTGGGACAGTGGGCTGATGGCAGTGAGCAGATTGCAGAGGGCCTTGAAAATCTTGATAAGGGGTGATGGCTGTTTTGCAAACAGTAGGGGATTCCTGCAGGGGAGCAAAGGAAGAACATAATTACAGGTAAGTGTGATGCGTCCAGATGGACGGCAGCTGCCCAGGTGCCTAGAGAGGCTGGCATCCAGTGGTCTGAGAAACTGAGGGTATGTTGGAACAGGGCTAGCATGTGCCTAATATATCAAAGAGGGATGAAGCCAAGCCTATTGGCTTTTGGTCAGGGCACATTTTCCTAACTGAAATGATGTTCTTGAGACATTGCTGAAGCTCTTTCAAAATCAGAGAAGTTGTAAGACTACTTATATTGAGCCCCAATCTTACTCCTAGCTACTGCCTCCTATATGTTCTGCTTCTCTTTTTTTTTTTTAGTGTTTATTTTTGAGAGAGAGAGAGAGAGAGAGAGCAAGGGAAGGGCAGAGAGAGGGAGACACAGAATCTGAAGCAGGCTCCAGGCTCTGAGCTGTCAGCACAGAGCCTGATGCAGGGCTTGAACCCAGGAACCCTGAGATCATGACTTGAGCCGAAGTCGAATGCTTAATTGACTGAGCCACCCCTCTACTTCTCTCTTTATGAGCAACTTTGAAAGTTTATCTATTCCTCTTTCTTTATAAGAACTTCTTAAATATTTTAAAACTATGCCCATTTTCTTTCACTCAGGCCAAACATTTCCAATTTGTTTACTAGAAATGTTACTGACTTGGGGCGCCTGGGTGGCTTAGTCGGTTAAGCGTCCGACTTTCGCTTGGGTCATGATCTCGCGGTTCGTGGGTTCGAGCCCCGCGTCGGGCTCTGTGCTGACTGCCAGCTCAGAGCCTGGAGCC
Organism: Proteles cristata cristata; assembly: GCA_017311185.1. Lineage (NCBI taxonomy): Eukaryota > Metazoa > Chordata > Mammalia > Carnivora > Hyaenidae > Proteles > Proteles cristata. Next base: position 58,677 of record JAESUZ010003912.1, on the reverse strand, counting down.
TGTTTCAGTCTGTGACTCCCTCTCTCTCTGACCCTCCCCTGCTCACACTGTCTCTCTCTCTCTCCTAGAAATAAATAAAACATTAAAAAAAAAAACAAAACAGAAATGTTACTGACTTAGCATTATCAGAAATAAGAGAGTCTCTTATGCAATATACCTTACTAGAAAAATGTAAATGTAAATTCAGTTTTCATATTTTATTTTAATCTTTTTTGATCCAGTAGTATTCAATATGTAAAAGGAAAATTTCCCCTGAAGTAGTTTTAAGATTTTTAAAACTCCAATTTTTAAAAAGATGTGAATGATCTCTCCCTAATTTTCCTTGCTTCCAAACCAAGATTTTCATGAAAGAAAATCTCCACTAAATAGATCTTTTGGAAAATGGAAAAATTATGATTAATTGAAATTTTTTGCCTGAAAAATGTTTTTTTAATTGTTTTGGCTTTTAATATTGAAAACAATTTCCTGACAATATATGCTATGAAGATATACTAGAAAGAGCATAGTTAAGTTCTTTTCAGTTCATGAATTTTGTAGTAGATTCTGCTATTGTCCCACTTTTCCATGGTAGAAGCGATTAAAAAGCAGTCTGGTTTTTTTTTCCCCCAGACTATTCTTTACCAAAACAGCAAGAGTCAACCAGGAGGCAAGTAGAAACAGGTGAAAGAGATAAAAGGGAGAACGATCTCTTGATGTCTTGGCTGGAGTCAAGGAGCTAAGGGGATTTAAAGTAAGATTACAAAAGGGAGGAATTAGCATCCATTGATGGATAAAGAGTCTAGTGTGAGGATGAGGACTTTAACTTTGACATCATAGACAAAATAGAAGCCACTGCAACTGTTAAGGTGAGATGGGAATTAATTACCATGTCAGGAATAACAACCAGGCAGTTCTGTGCCCATGAACCAAAGCGAGCCAGATCCCTTGGGAGCCTGCAGTAAACTGGAAATGAGATGTTAAAGCATGCATTTTGATTGTGGCAAAAGTAAAGACAGGAAAGAGTTGTAGAGAACGAATTTGTTGGACAAAGGAGAGAGGTCATTCTGAATGTGTTAATGGTGCATTGTGGGCTGGTGCTTCAGAGCTGTTCTTCATCTATAGCCACCAGATCAGTGGTTCTCAGCCTGGACCTCTTGGCATTTGGGGTTAGGTAACTCATTATTGTAGAGAGCTGTCCTGTGCATTGTAGGATGTTTAGCAGCAGCCTTGGCCTCTACCCACTAGAAAACAATAGTACTCTCCCCCCGCAGGTGCAACAAACAAAAAGTCTGCAGATATTGCCAAATGCCCCCTGGGGTGGTAGCTGATAATCAACATTTTTTTTCTGCTACCTCTGACTGTCAAAAGAAAAAAAAGGTTGGAAAATGGGGAAAGAGGACAGCACATGCTTTACAGTTTTATTATTTTGTAAAAATAGTAAATGTCTTAGGAACTAAAGTAGGATTTACTTTATTGCAGTTATAAGGCTTTTCTTGCCCTCGTTTTCTGTTTAATTCCTTCCTTTAGCCCATATTTTCTGCTTAATTATTCTCTTATTTCTTGAATTTTACCTTTTTACTCTGCTTTGATGTTTTTCCAATCTTATGAGATATATATTCTATTTTGTTGCTACAAATCAGTTGCAGAAGTAGAAGAGGTATTAATGAACAATATCAAGCAATCTTATTAGTACTATATCACTTCTTTTAGTAGCTTAACTCAACATTAAAAAAAGATCACAATTTCAAATTCAATACCAATCATTTCAAGTATTTATAACCTAATTTAGAAAACTAAGTGTAGATTAAAAACAAAATGGATTACAAAGAAGTGGTGAGTTGAAGCCATTGTCTTTCATATGTTCTTATTTTAATCAATAGGTATCCTTTGCCAGGGAACTATAATTGTCTGGTGTTTTGTCATCTTTCTTAATCTCTTGCTCATGGCTGATTTCTCAAAAATAAATTCCTCTGTAACAGAATTAGCATTAATTCCATGCACTTCATGACTCAGTTTTCAGTGATCCTCATTTCTTTGTGGTATGCGTTTCCCCCAGAGATCTAAATCCTTACTATTTTTTTTGCTCCTTGAGGGACAAAGGTTTGCTAGAGTGTAACCTGACTTCTCTGCTACAGCATTTCCAGGTGTGGTTATCTACCATCATCATGGGGGTGGGGGGCGGGGGGCGCGGGGCGGCGGCACCCAATTTGGAGAGATCATCCACAGCCTGGTTGGGGCCTATTAGCATGAGAGCTCCAACCTGTACTACCATTTCCTCAACTGCCCATCCTCCACATTTCTAGAACCCCAAATTTTTTTTCCCCCAAGAGTACCTGGTCCTGCTTAGGAGTAATACCAACAAATTGCAGTGTTTTGGACTTACCTGGATCTCAAGTCAAATAAACTTTTTGAACACACACACACATCCATGAGATGATTGGAGATACTGAATACTGCCAGGATGTTTGTTGATGTTAGAGGTTGTTTTTGTTTTGTTTTAAAGGAGATAGAATTTTATTGAAAACACTGTAAGGGAGCAGCGGTCAGGACCGCAGAGACTGCCAGGAGGCATTGGTGGAGGGCAGTAGTTAAGGGGGGAAATGTGGAGGTATGGGAACTCCTTTTTTGGTACCTATGGTGGGCTGTAAGTAGCCCATTGGTCAGCTAGGGCCTATGGATATTTTAAGGTGCACCACCTAATAAGCCTGTTGGCATTTAGTCTGGTTGTCACTGTGGGCCCTTTTACTCTACACAGATTTTTGTTGCTCAAGCCTGTTGCCTAGAAGCAGCCTCTACATCCCCCCCTGGCAGATCAACAATGACAAATCTTTGGCATTTGGGCAGAGGTCTCATCTTCAAGAGCTGCTTCATGCTGGACAGGACTGGCTGGGATGGTGTGATGTGCTGTCTCTACCTAACCTTGTTTGTCCATCAGGGGTTCTGTGCAGCTACAGACTGGAGCATGGTATTATATCACTGTGCAGATAGGCAATTTGAAATTCCCTGGTAGCCAGGTCCAGGGATTAAGGGGGAGAGGGTCCTCCAATGGTATGGGCTGGACCCCTTATAGAATCATCATGTCTGGAATTGTTGGATTCGCTCAGATGCATAGCAACTTATTTTGCTGGTAGATGAGAATGGCAGCTAAATCCATGGGAACAAAGGAAAAAAATGGGAGGCTTGAAAGAAGCCAGGAAAGGATCTCAACCAAGTCCGTAGTGTGTGTAGATTTGCCCTGGACAGGCTGCTGCTGCCAATTGAACTATATACTGGGAACAGAGGCCTTGGGGAGACAGAGTGGGAGAGGAGAGGAAAGGAGTCCTTCGCCCTCACAGCGTGCATAGTCCAACCTGTTCCTCTCAGACCTTCAGACCACACCGGGGAGCTGTCCTGGCCAGAGGCCTTCAGTTGTCTGAGGAATGTTAGGGTTAGACTGCAGAAGGCTGAAAAGAAATGAGAGGGAGGGAAGGATCCGTTCGAAGGGCAAGCGGGGGAAATCCCTCACTCTTTAGGGCAAGAGCCGTCCAGTCAGTTCCCTCTGGGACTGTGGATCCTCTTTGAGGAGTAACCTCCGCAGGAAGTCGTCAGTTACCCCAGGAAGGAGTCGGTCTACCAAGGGAAAGTCCCGAGAAATTCCTGGAGAATCCGGGGAGAGTGCTGTCCAGTGCAGGCAACAGCTCCCCATTAGTGGTTCATCGAAAGTGGGGCGACCCCATCAGGTGGAGGCCGGCAGCACAGGCAGTGAAAGAATTCACCAAAGCAGAACAAGGGAGATGGAAGTGGATTGAATACACTGCAAGGGAGGAGCAGGCAGGACAGCAAAGTAGAGACTGATTGTGAGACTGTTGTTTTCTGAGATGTGACCATTGCATTGCGGTTTTAGTTTTCAGGAATCCTTATCTTTTAAAGATATGTTACTGGGGCGCCTGGGTGGCTCAGTTGGTTAAGCATCCGACTTTGGCTCAGGTCATCAACTTGCAGTTCGTCGATTCGAGGTCCCTTGTCAGGCTCTGTGCTGACAGGTAGCTCAGAGCCTGGAGCCTGTTTCAGATCCTGTGCCTCCCTCTCTGACCCTCTCCTGCTCACGTTGTCTCTCTCTTTTTCTCAGAAATACATAAAATGTTTAAAAACAATTTTTTTAAAAAGGTACGTTACTGATAAATTTATATATGAAGTAGCATGACAGCTGGATGTACTTCAGAACCATCCAGGGGAGGGGAGGGAGAGATGAATGGATTTAGATGAAAGGAGATGGGCCATGAGTTAATTGTGGAGCTGGTAGGCGGGTACATGGGATACGGTTTCTTGTTCTATTAATTATACTTTCTCTTTTCTTATGTCTATGCATAAGCTTTCATTTTCCACAAAAAAATACACGCCGTTATATTTAATGATAGCAAAAGTTAAGGGAAAGAAATACAGGATGCACCCACCTCCTGGTGGTTAGGTACTTAAGGAAGTGACTTCCTGCCTGCCTGTGGGGCTTATCTAGATTGGCTTAAGACAAGTTTTATTTCCCTTTCCAGTGATTGGCTTAGATACAATATGTGATGCAATTGTTAACTGTGAGAGAACTCTGGGGTGAGGGAAAGTTTGCTGGAAGCTCTAGGGAAGATTTTCTTACACCTAGGAAGAAACATGAGACGAGATCCCTCTTCATCCTCTGGATGTGGTTGTCTGGAGCTTTTTAAGGCTGTTTTGTGACTTTGAGGGGTCTACCTGAGAACAAAATGAGACACACTGAGGACGGCAGAGCAGAAGATGGAAATTTCCCAGATTCTTGATGACTTTGTTGAGCCACTGAAACAAACAATACTGGATTGTCCTTCCATCTAGATTTTTTATGTAAAATAGTTAATGTTCACATTGTTTAAACCACTTTAATTTAGAGTTTGATTCCTTTCCTGCTGAAAGCACTCTAAGTAGACTATGTGCATACTCTATAACACAGAAATTTTACTCTGTACAGGTAAAGAAACTCTTGTACATATAAGCCTCCTGAAGACATGTTCAAGAATGTTTATAACCGTATTCTTGATAACAACAAATGGATACATCCAGTTGTCGATTGGCAGTTGAATGAATTAATGAAATCTGATATATTCATACAGTGGAATATGATACAGAAATAGAATGAACAAACTAAAGCTCTACACATCAACCTAGCTGAATCTCACAAATGTATATTGATTTTTTTTTAATGTTTATTTTTGAGAGAGAGAAACAGCATGAGTTGGGGAGGGGCAGAGAAAGAGGGAGACACAGAATCCAAAGCAGGCTGCAGGCTATGGGCTGTCAGAACAGAGCCCGACACAGGGCTCCAACTCACAAGCCATGAGCTCATGATCTAATCTTAGGAATTTGGACACTTAACCAACTGAGCCACCCAGATGCCCATCACAAATGTATATTGAATGAAAAATGTCAGACATAAAAGTTTATGTATAATTCTGTGATGACATTAAGTGAACAAAACTACAAATACGTTGTTTGGAAGTACATAACTAAGTAGTATGGGTACAAAGTAAAGTAAGTGAGCAGTTATCACCCTAGAGAGTGTTTTCCTTTAGAGAGAAGGCTGGTCGTGCAGTCTGGAAGAGTGTGTAGGGTGTTTGCAAGGGACTGGCACAATAGTGTTGTTCTTTACTTGCATGGTGGTTTCATAAGTATTAACTTTATTATCTTAAAAAATGCACATCTGTTGAATTTGCTCTTGTATATGCACTGATGATACTTCAATAGATTTTTTTTTTCAAGTCTTAGCCAATACAAGTAGTGTTGTGTATTAGAATTGAACTGGATATGAAGCTAAAAATATGTAAACCAAGATTGCTACTTCTATTAGTCTTGCTTTAAGCATTTCATTAACAGGGACTGAGCTTGTGTTTCTATAAATGGGAAAGTTGAGCTAAAGGAATCACCTGTGGACATTTTCTGTTTTTCCCATCAGATATCACCTCTTTCTGCCTTTCCTTCTCTTTTTCAAGCTTACTGGCTATTGGCCTTGAGTACAAACCATGTGAAACTTGTGAATTTGAGCCGGGTGTCATAGAAACTTCTGTAGTAAATATAGCTATGAAAACAGCAGGGCCTATTTGAAAGCCCTGAAATACATCACTAGGCAGGGCCTCAGGCAAGAAGTTCAGTCTCCTTGAGTTGACTGCCTTCAGTTCTCAAATTGTCCTCTCATTCTGAACTAGGTTTTGATGGTCGATTTTAAAATCTCTTGTTCTTTCTTGATGGAATGATATTTTGGTCCCAGGCTTGTAGCTTACGCTTCAGGGAGTTTCTCTGAGACACTGTTACTCTGAGAAATTCATTGACTATTTAGAGAAACATCTATTCAAGAACAAAGGAAAAAGTACTTGACCATTTCTTCTGTGATACTGTGTCCCCCCCCCACCCCCCCTTGTAGATTAGATTGGTGGAGCTTAGGGTTGGAGAATATCAGAAATGTTCTGATTACATCAGTATTATTACACGGATTACTTTTCTTTGGCACATCCCCTTAAACATATCAGTGACTGTTTTTTTTTTAATTATAGAATTTAGAATGGTCTCTTAGGTAAAGGTAGTGAATAAAGGGGTTTTCTCAGGCAAAATAATTGGAAAAGAATTCTTTCCTCAGGAAAAGAATTGTAAGTGGTTTAAAAACAAACTTGGGCCATCACTGGTCACCACTGCAGCAAGAGAGTCATGGTTTGGGGATAAAAGCGCTGAGCTGCTGAGGCAATCTGGGCTTTGTTCTTATGGAGACACTGTGGCGTGAATCATGCCACCTCAGTGAGGATTTGACTCTACGCTTGACACAAGCCCTGAATCAAAGAAGCAGGGCCTTCCATTTCTAGAGGACTGTCTCCGTTTCCCTCCCCTTTTTCCTTAAGAGTTCAGCTAATTGCACACAGAATCTCACACTCCTGTTAGAATTCTACATGCTTTCAAAGTCCATGTAGAACAAACATAAAGACATGAGCTCTCCTATTCATCAATTCCTCACCACTTTATTTTATTTACAAAAACTATTTTGAGGAAGAGAGAGAGCTTGCATGTGTGTGAAGAGGGGAGAAGGAGAGAGAGAATCCCAAGTAGGCTCCGTGCTGTCAGCACAGGACCTGATGAGGGGCTTGATCCCACAAACTGCAGTATCATGACCTGAGCCAAAACCAAAAATCAGACGCTTAACTGACTGAGCCACCCAGCCACCCAAGTTCCTTACCACTTTAAATCATCATTTGGCACATTTACGATTTTGCTTAGTCCCTAAAAAGCATTACATCTGGGACTTGTAGTTGATAGAATCAGGAGAGATCAGGGAATTAGCAGTACCTGATGATTCCTGAAGTGCAGGATTTGCAACCAGAAGAAATTATACACAGGAAGTCTAGGACTACTTGAAAACGATAAATATAGACTGAATAAAACAAGTACTTGTTACCGCAGAAATAAGATAGAACTTGTAATCTTCAAATCCCATATAAACCCTTTACATTAAGTGAACAGAAAATGTTACAGATAAATTTAGAGTACTTTGAGCATGGTTTGCCACATAAAACAAACTTCAGATGTATTTCAAATGTTGCTTCATTCTACTCTTAGGTTAGGAAAGCTTTTCTATGTGGAACATAGTATTTCTTGCTTTCTTATGGATAAAAATACAGCATTTAGTTGCTGATTATTAATGTTTGTGGTCCTTTTCAAACTTAGATTCTGTGGGCCCTGATTGCTGACTGGTGAAGTGCACTCTTCTTGACTGGGAACAATTTCTGTCCTCTATGTATAATTTCTGTCCTCCTAGATAACCTGTGAGAAGCAAAATGGTTTCGGTAGTGCAGTGCTGGGCTGAGAGCCAGGCAGCCTTGTTTCTGGCCCAACTAACTGTGCGACTGTAGAATAGTAACATGCCCTTTTGGGTCTGTTCTTCACCTGCAAAATGAGAAAGATTGAGATAAATTACCTCAAAGTTTATAATTGGAAGTTCACAGCAACTTGTCAATGGGCAGAAATCTAAAATATGACCAAGCCAGGACTTGTGCCATACAAATGCTTATTGTCACCATGTTAGGACTCCATGAACTTAAAAAAAAAAAAAAAAAAATATATATATATATATATATATATATATATATATATATATATGTCATTAGAGATTATTTTGACTTATCAGATATAAAATCATTTTATATTCTTTACATAACCGAAGGACCAGTTTTTCACCTTCTGTAGTTGCTTCACGTGTGTGTGTGTGTGTGTGTGTGTGAGAGAGAGAGAGAGAGAACACGCACAAGTGAGAGAGGGGAAGAGAGAGGGAATTCCACAAGGGGCATTGGAGGGGTAGGGTGGGAAGCAGAGCTCATATATTACCTGAAGTAGGCCTCAAGCTCACCAGATATGGGACTTGAACTCACAAACCATGAGATCATGACTGAGCTGACATCAGATGCTTAATGACTGAGCCACCCTGGTACCCAACATTTTTTTATATATAACTTAAAAAGCATTTAAACTTTTAAATCCTACACAGACATCTACCTCTAAATTGTAAACTTAAATACAATGAGAGTGAATCAGAGTTAAGTGGAAATTCCATTTTAGAATTCAAGCTCGTTCCATTCCTATTTGTCACAGCCACTTTGTAAGCTACTTGAAGTGGGCTCTAGACCTTTACTGATCTTCGTCTAATCTTCCACATTCTTGGTGACACAGATCACGTCGTACTGTACTCAGATCCTATCATACTCTAAATAAAGATGACGTTTTAACCCATCCCCTGAGTTGTTTTTCATGACAATGATGGATTTATGATAATCCATCTACCTCTATTGCCATGCCCTTGTGAACAATGGTACACATTTTTAAAAGAACTTACTGTGGAATTAAATCACGCTAACTGTCTTCTATGCCTCAAACCAACCCCCTACCCCAGCATTCATCTATTGAATGTGTTAAAAAAATATGAATGTGTGATTAGTTCAGTAGTTACAGCGTGAAAAGTTCAGTCTGTAGCTGTGATCTGCTCGGAACAGCTAAGGTACAGAGTAGATTCTCAGATTTTGGGATGTCCATGATGAATGAAATTTCATAAAAACAAAAATTGGGGATGCACACAGGTTGGCTGAGTTGATTTTGCTAGGTGCAGATATTAAAAAACCCATAGCTACCATTAACAATAAGAAAAGTCACAATTTATAATAGAATAAACTTTTTGTACTAAAAAGGTTGTAAGGATAATCTTGGAATGTTAGTATTAAATTAACAAATTTAATTTTTTTAAATGTTTATTACAGAGAGAGAGAGAGTGTGTGTGTGTGTGAGAGAGAGAGAGAGAGAGAGAGAGAGGGAGGGAGCGCAAGCAGGGAAGGGGCAAAGAAAGGCTTACACTGTCCACTCAGACCCTGACATGGGGGCTTGATCCCATTAACCCGTGAGATCATGACCTGAGCAGAAACAAAGACTTGGCTGCTTAACCAACTGAGCCACCCAGGTGCCCCCAACAAATTTAGCTTTATGAAAACTTGACTCAGTCTTGTATTCATCTAGCGTTCCAAAGCAAATCTTATAATCAATATGCAAGTTCCTGTAGGGATTTTGATTGGAATTGTATTAAACTTATAAGCTATTTAAGGAGAGAAAGAACTTAGTAAGTTGAATCTCATCTATGAACATGGTTGGTTTTTTTCTAATAACTTAATTCTCCTTGAAGCTTTCAGTATAATAAGTGCATTTTTAAAGAAGCTTAAAAATCCCTTGTGTATTTTAGGCAGTTTTAATTCCATACTTTCGAGTTTTTGTTGCTTTTTTTAAACACGAAGAACAAAGTTTAATGACATATATACTTCCTGTGTACATGAGAAAGACCCAGGAAAACCGAATCACTTCTTTTTGTTAGTATTTTGAATGGGATTTTCCCCCCATTAACTTCTAATGAGTTATAAAGTGTAAAAATAAATATTAGTGTTTGAATATCACTTTGAATCCAGCAGCTTTGCCGAATCGGCTTCTTTACTTTAAATCATTGCATTTTGTTTTTCTTGATTTTTTTATGTAGTAAACTATATCATCTATAAATAATGACACTTGTATTTTTTCTTTTCTAATCTTTAGATCTTATTTGCTTTTTTTTTTTGCATCAGATAGGATGGCTGTTTCACTTCTTATTGATGAAGAAAATTAACTTTATATATATAAAGGGAAAAAATGGTAGCATTAGAATTTGTCGAATATTTTAATTCTAAACAATTTGTAAGAGTGTATATAAAACTTAGAGTATATCACATTACCATTGCTTGAGACAAGATGTCTTCTCAATTCTGCACATAAATTTTACTACATAATGAAAATTATCCCTTATTCTTGCTTTCATGAGACTACTTTTGGGGAGCCTGGAAAGCTCAGTCAGTTAAGCATCCGACTTTGACTCAGGTCATGATCTCACAACTCCTGGGTTCAAGCCCCACATTGGGCTTTGTGTTGACAGCTCAGAGCCTGGAGCCTGCTTCACTGGCTTTTTGTCCCTCTCTCTTTGATCCGCACCCATTCATGCTCGGTTGCTTGCTCGCTCTCTCTCAAAAAATAAGTAAACATTAAAAAAATTGTTTTTAAAGACAAAAAACTGCTTCTAAAGTTTGTCATTACATAAGATGTTTGCTAATTTTTTAAAGCTCCTCTTATGGAAGGTTTCTTCAATCCCTCCTTGATGGGCTTTTTTCTTTCTTTGAATCATGAATGAGTATTGTTGCATGTTTATGAAGTTTTTAAAAAATCTATTGAGATGATCATTTTATATGGTCAAATGTATATATCTTCTCCTTTATGCTTTTCTTGTGACTTTTTAAAAATCTCTATTTTTTCCCTAGAGTCTAATGATGAACTATACTCAGAAGACTGTTTGGTCATGTTGTATTTTGTTATATAAGGCTATATATATTTAGATAATGAAGTTAGACTTGCTTAGCTAATACTTTTTTCTAAGTGCTGCATTCATGTTCATATTGAGATTTGATTATTTTTCTTGAACTGTCTTGGTTTCGCATAAATATACTAATGTCATAAAAATTAGCTTTTTTTTTCTCGTTATTTGGAAGAATTTATGTAAGATAGGGATTATCTGTGCTTTTAAGTTTAATAAAGTTACATGGTTCTGGCTTTGAGGGAAAAGATATACTAATGTTCGTCTATTTCTTTAATATCTACTGACCCATTGTTGGGTCACTTGTTGTTCAATTCTGGTAGTTTAACATTTCCTAGAAAAATTTCTACTGTATCAAATTTTAGTATTTGGTGACATTAAATTTTCTAACATACCTGTGTTATTTTGTCAAATCAAAATTATATATGATGTTACCCCTGTTCATTCTTGGTATATTTAATTTGTGTGCTTCCCCTACCCCACTCCCCACTGTTACGCAATGGAAGCAATCTCTTTTTCCTCTCTGGGAAATGGAAAATTTCTTTCTAACTTTGATATTCTGCAATATCACTATATTATACCTCAGTGTACTTAAATGCAGTTTAAAAACGAAGACTCACATCTTTCTTCACTTCCGGAAAATTCCCAACTATTGTCTTTGTAAATATTGACAAGAGCCTCAATTTTATTCTCTTGATCTAGAATGCCTCTTGCATGTGTTTTGGACCTTCTCATACTCCCTTTCATTTCTCTTGATTAAACAAAAATTTATTTTCCTATTCAATTATTTTTTCTTTTTCATTCTGGAAAAAAAATGTCCTTAGGCTTCTCTTCATATTCTATTTTCAGTTGTTTTAATATTTCTTCTATTGAGCTTTTTTAAACTTTATTTTTATATTGAGAGTGAGGGAGAGCGTGCTCTTGCATGCACGAGTGGGGGAGGGGCGGAGGAAGAAAGGGAGAGAATCTGAAGTAGGCTCTACACCTAGTGCAGAGCCCTACCTGGGGCTTTCCCAGACTGTGAGATCATGACCTGAGCCGAAATCAAAAGTCAGATACTTAACGGACTGAGCCACCTAGGTGTCCCATCTACTGAATTTTTAAATATTAGTGTACCATCTTATAACTTTCTGTTTCACAAAAAAGATGTCTTTTTCTCTTGGAAGACTTTAAATGTACTCACTTAAGCATCCCTTACTCTTTCTCTTATTTCTTTGCTGCTAGTTACATCTGTTGTGTATTATCTTGATGCAGACATTCTGATTGATAAGTTTCAGCATTCTTGTCTGTGAGTTCATTTTCCTAGGCATTATTTCCTCTTTGAGCTCACTCATGTATATACCCTGGATTGTGGAGATTGCCCTTTTTAGCTTTTTCTAAGGGTTTTGAATGTCCCTGAGCAAGTTCTTAAGTTTGTGTTTGACTCTGGATTTTTTGGAGTCGGATTGTGTTAAGTAGGCCTCTGCAATCATGTGACACAGATCCAGGATTCTGGAATCACATGGCTTGAATAGATGATTGACTTACCAGTTCCTGTTCTCTTACTGGAAGACTAACTGGTTTTTCACCACAAGGGTAATACAGGCAATTATAACTCTTATCCTCAGGCTGGTGTTAATGTACAGACCCTATGGCTCTGTTCACTCCCAGGATCTGCCTCTTTCACCATGAGTTTCCAGACTTCAGTTCAAAATCACTACATTTCTGGCATCTGGGTAATTCTCAGTATTCCCCTCATCCAGACTGTAAATAAAGATAAATGTAGTTTAATATATTTTATTTAGTATTTCTAGTTTCTTGAGTGCAAGTGAGGATTTCAGGTATGTACTTATGATGTCCTCTTGACTTAGAAATCTCCACAGTGTTCTGGTCATATAAACACAGAAAGAAATTACTTATGGGTAATAAGTAACTCATACCTCATAAGGATGAGTTACATTTCTTACCGCAAATCTTAAAACTGAATTTTTTTAGCTGCTAGGTAGTTTTGGTACAATTTGTTGCTCACTTCTGGCAGCTATAGCTACAGAGTTCTGACTGGGCTGCATTTATGTGAGAATTTCCTTTTCTCTAACTCTCTCAACTTTTAATTTTATATTTTAGCACTTTATGAATTTTTGTAAAATTTCTCACTTCTTTTTGTAGAATGAGGTGACATATAAATAAAATTCTCAAGTATTATAATTCTGTTTATTTATATCTGTTAACCATATAGATTATGACCTCAAGAAGTACAAGAACTGGATTCCTCTTTGAATCTGTATGGACAGTTAAGTTCCTGGATTGTAGCTGGTGCTCCATAAATGCTGGCTGAGTGAAGGAATGAAACACTGGCAGTATAACTCTTACCACAACCCTTTACTTATTCTTCCCTTTTCCTTTCATGTGTCAGCCAGACAAAGTGCAGGTCTGGTTGTTGAGAGTATCAATGCATGTGAACATATATTCTCCTTTCTAGGACAAACAAAATTCCCAGACTAACTGTCAAACATTTAGCCTTCTTCCTCATGTATTTTCATTGGAAAATTGATTTGTTCTTTGTCATGTATTCAAAAGCCATTTTTCAGAAAATTGCTACGTGCTCAAAAACTATTGTAGGCCTCAAGTAATTTAATATGAACAAGACACAGTCCCTGACTCAAGATCTTCCCGTTTGGTGGGTGGAGGAACGCTTGCAAGGCAAGAAACCAGTCCTGTCGACAAATTGATCTTCTACTTCTAGCCTTCAGAATTGTGAGAAAATAAGTTTCTGTTTATCAAGTTATTCAATTAGGGGTATTTTGTTAGGTAGCATTAGCAGACTAATAGACATACTCTTTTTCTTCTTAAAATAATTCTAATCTGCTTTGGACAGTAGGTTAGGCTTTATATCATCTGCAACATTTTACACTTACTCAGTCTTTCTTATTAGTCATCCGTATCCGTCAAAATGTGTTTTTCCAAAAGGTATTATACATCTTATTCTTGCTCTCTCTCTATTCCTAGCAGGAGATGGGCACAGCATGATCTGAGGGCAAGGCCCCAGACATTATGGGGACCCAGCTTCTAGCTCTGTGCAAATACCGGAAGCATTGAATTGCTTATGGCCTCCCTGGACTCATTGTAACATGAGTGGAATCTGTTACTTTCCATTTTGCATATTATTTATTATTTCTTGCTTTGCACTCCTGTTCCCTACCTTTCTTTCTCTTTCAATTTTGTTTCTCCTCTTGACTCTTTAACATATATTTGTGAGCTAAGGAGAAGATGTTATTCTCCAGTCTAACACTGCTTTGAAGTATAGAGAAACTGTCATTTATTCGAACAAGTCGTTTAAATGATACTAAAATGCATTTATTTGAGGTTCTTAAAAAAATGTCATTCTTGGGAGTTGTGTGAGGTGAAAAAAAAAATGAAACCAAAATGTATCACTACTCAAGACATGATAAAACTGAAAACTTGTGCCAAACCAAGAACATTTGCATAATGAAACAGTTCCTTTTCCCATTAAATAATTATTTTGAATTAATAGATTTGTTAGTAATGAATTAAACACTGAATAGACCTTTATTTTTCTTTTCTTTATGACCCAGAGCAATAGTATGCCTTCCTGTAACTTTCATTTTTTGGTTCTAGCCCTTCACCTGGAGCTGGGCATAATATGTGAAATCCCACTTACACCTGACAGTTCTTCCAGTATCTGAAGACGATCACATGATAAATCAAATGTGCCATCGAAGAACTCCTATTTTTTTTTTTCACTTTGGCCAAAAACTGTCATGAGAGACTAAATCATGTGCTTAGCTGAAAGTTAGATGTCAATTCATTTTAATTAAATTCAAGTTAGTGAGATGTGCAGGGCTCTAGAGAATAATGTCACAGTTCCTTAGCTGGCTCATACCTCATTCTCTGGCCCTGATCCATCCTCAACTTGCTGACATTTCCACAGATACTTGTGCTTAGACTTCAAGGACATGAGGCTGGGACTTGTTATCCCTTAGGAGTGATTATTTAAAAATATTTCCCCTAAACATGCCATGTGTTTCCACACTGGTGTGCCTTTGCATATGTTGGTTCTTCTACCTAGACCATCCTTCTTCTCCTTGACCATTCTTCAAAATCCAACTCAAATCTTGTGAAAATATTTCTTAACTCCCCCAGGAAGAGTTCATTGCCCCCTATTTCTGCTCTGGACACTTGGTTCATGTCCTCCTTCTATACATTATGGGTATTAAGTGTTGGTAAGGTTTTTGAGGGCAGGGACTATGTCTCTTTAAAATTTTATATTCTCAGAGTGCCTAGGTGACTCAGTTGAGTGTCTGACTCTTAATTTTAGTGTAGGTCATAATCCGAAGGTTTGGGATCGAGCCCCATCTTTTGGCTCTGCACTGAGTGTGGAGACTGCTTAAGATTCTCTCTCTCTCTCTCTTTCTCTCTCCCCCTCTCCCTCCCTCCCTCCCTCTCAAAAAAAAAATTGAATTCTCAGTAATTCATTTATTGAGTTGACCCTCAAATATTTGTGAGCCACATGATGCCTGGAGAATGAATGCAGGCTCATATAAAGCTTAAAAACCACAAATCTTTGGAAGAAAATTAGTCTGATTGAAAAGAAAGATAGTAATGGTGGAGGTTGCCAGTAATGAAGGACAAAATCTTTGGGAACAGAGCTAATGGCCTCAGATGATTTTGTACCCATGCACAGAGTGTTCAAAAGGAAACTCATTGAATTAGTCCTAAGGTATATCATGGCTGTGGCTATGTCTGCAATAGAGTGGCCTCACAGCACACCAGCAACTGCTTGTGTCTTGCCTTTCTGGAAAGTTCATAACTGACAACGTTTTGAGTTACACTGCTCTGAATTAGTTACCCCCAGGACAGGAAGTCCCTGCTTCCAATCCTCTAAGTATCAGTGCATGTACTTGCATTATGACAGCCCAACTTGTAGTTTACTGTGGCTAGAATTGGGCTAATCATTTATCCTCTCTGTTATTAAATGGCCGTCTTCTTCAACCTTTCTTAATGCTGCTTTTCTCTTCCTTCATCATGATTTCTTCTCTTCCTTCCTCAAATGACTTTTCCCTTTTTTCCTTCACTTGCCCTTTCCCCTCCTCAAAATCACTTAGATCAACAGCCTTGGAATTTCAGTCTCCTGGGTTTGTTCCAATTATGATCATCCCATACTACTTCCTTGTCTCATTTATCCATGGAAATTAGAGAAATATCCACAAGGAAGAGTGTTTCCATTACCATAGCCAACTAAATAAATGAAATAAAGTCTATACTCTTATAAATCAACACTTGTGTTCCAGAACAATATCAGGAGCCCTGGGAAGATAAAAAATAAAAAGCTAATATTTTTCCATCAAAGAACATGGTCAAAATCAGATAATCCCAGAGGTGCCTAGACAAGGAGTACCACCCTTGGAGCAAACAGAGGCACAGATGAATCTTTCCTTTTTTTTCCTTTAATCATATTCTTGCTCCTGCCTAGCTGGCAGGCTGCCCTTAGATTGTGCAATGTGGATACCAGGCATCTCATACTGAAAACAGTAGGGCTTCTTTCCTTTCTTCTTTCTACTCAAGAGAAACCTCTGGGACTATGATGAGCAGTGCAATTTGTCTGTGAAGAGAAAGAGTAGGAAATTGTATTCAGCAGATAGTAAATTAAGAGCTATTGAAGAACATGGTATACATGATCCAGACCAGTAGGTCTTTAGAGAGGTGTGACTGGGGTAGAAGTGTCATGAAAGAGAATGGGATGTACAGTTTGGGGCGGAGGAACTCTTTGGAAGCAAATGGGAGGTGTTCTTTGGCACTTTTGTGTCTCAGCCTGGTCTTGGGATGATATATCATTGGTCTATCATTTCAATTATTACTCTGAAACCTGTGTTGTACACAAATATGGATGTGAACCATTCTAACAATTCCAGGATGTTCGATATGGAACCACAAAATAAATGGATACAGTTTGGAAGTTTTTGAGATTTAAAGTATTGGTGAGGATGCGAAGCAATGACAATGGGGATGTTTTTATATTATTAAGCAGAGTGTAAATTGGTACATTGCTTTGGAGCACCTTTAGCAATATTTGGTAAAATTGAATACTCATGTAGCCTTTGACCCAAGCTTGTCACTGCTAAGTTTATATCCTAAAGTGGGGGTAGGCAGAGTTTTTCTGTAAAAGACCAGATAATAAATATTTTCAGATTTGCAAACTATACATTCTGTCACAACTACTCAACTCTACCACTGTAGTGTGAAGGCACCTATAGATAAAGAGCTGAGCATGGCTGTATTCCAATAAAACTTTATTGACAAAAACAGATGGAAGGCCAGATTTGGCTCATAGTCATGGTTTCTGATCCTGCCCTAAAGAAACTCTCAATCATACACAAAGAGGCAAATGTACAAGAATGTTCATAATGGTAATGTTGGTAATAGAAAAAATTAGAAACAACCTAAAGTCCATCACTGGAGAAATGGACAAATGAATTGTTACATATATATGCAACGTAACGCTATACCACAATAAACAAGAACACTCTATATCATCATGGATAAATCTCACATAATGTTCAAACAGGAAGGATGCAGACATAATTATACAATTTAAAGCTTTAAATATACAAAACAATTATATTGTTTTGAGATACATGTAGTAAAAATATAAAGACATTTTTGAGAGAGACAAACACCAAATTTAGGATAATGATAAGTTATGTGGAGAATAAGGTACTGCTACCAGGGAGGGACACTTGGTAGACTCAAATTGAGGTGTAATGCTTTATTTCTTAAACATGTAGAGGATGGACATAATTGTAAATGAGTGCTCATTATACTATACCCTAGACTTTTTTGTGTGTCTCAAATATTTTATGTTTGAAAAAATTTCTGGGGTTTTTAATTTCAAAAGTCTTTGCATTGAGCTGTAGATTTTGACCTGATAGGCAGCTGCAATTACCTTGTCTCATTCAATGGTGTGGCCCACACAGTCAGTCCATGGGTGTTTGATAGCAAATTTAACATAAAAACATTTGTGCTGGACAATGAAAATGCTTTCAATAGCTCTGGTCTTTCAGCAACACTCGGATTTGTAATTGGAATAGGTTGCTATGGAAAATTGCTGGTTGAGGGGAGAAAGGGTTTTTAGGATTTTGTTTTTTTATTTATTCATCTTTATACTTTACCATGACTTCAGTTTTCTTGCCTGGATTCCATGGTTTCATTGTTGTTCTCTGTTTGTTTTCTTTCTCTTTGAACATTCTAGTAAGAGACTCACCAACAATCTTTGTCCTTTATTTCACATCTTAGCTGGATGAGTTTAGGTCACCAAGTCTTCCAAGTTAGGTGACTTTCTTATTCTCCAGAGAGGATGAGACATATTGGAAGTGCCTTCTACATGGGGAATTGATTAAGTTCAGATTTTTCCCACTCTGGGAAGATGCTGATTTGGATTCATAGCCATGATATGAGTCAGCTGCAGCTGGGAACATATCGTCCACTTACAGTGAGCTGTTCCATACTTGGGGAAGGTGACAGATGGACAGGGCAGGAGAGAGAAGTATTGGATTTGTTCTAGTATTTAGGAATTTTTTCCATAAAGACATGCCTTGGACTACCACTCACTTTTGCATGGCCCTTAGGCACAGCTGTCTGGGAAGGACTCTTGTTTTTGTCTGTACTGGGCACAGAAGACAAATGGTCTTTGAACTTGATAGAATTGAAATATCCAGGAGAGATTCTGCCAACTGATTGTTGACATAGAAGCAAATGCCATCAGCGCATTGCCAATATAGTCTATACAGGCAGGGTTGAGTTACAACTAAGACTAGAAGAAACATATAGTTTGTATGGTTGTTGTGCTAAAACAGTGAGAATTAATCTCAGTGCGAATTGGCTGTGTTTATCCAGCACACTGCATTCTGTTTTCTCCACAGCTGTTCACTGCCATACATTTCTGATCCAAAACACAAAGTTGTCCAAAAATTGTGGAACACATTGACCTGATCTTCCCACTAGGGAAACAGCATTACAGGAAAGATGAAACTATTAGAATAAGTCTTTTGTGGGAAATTCAATATTTCTGGATTTGTAGGAAAGATTAGTTTCCTACCTCTCTCTACGTAATTTATCTTCATTATTTAAGTCTGGGACTAACAAATGTGTTTTCCAACAAATGTAACTTTGATATTCAAAGAATTTAATAGGGCTCTTGAAAACTGAAATGGCAGCAAATATTGAATTAGAAATTATGAGTAATGAGAATGAGGGTCATGGGTAGGGAATATAGAGTATAAACATACTAACTGGTAATAAATTGAGTAGAGGGGTCTAGGAAAGTCTTAGCAACTGATAAGAAGACATATTTAAAAGACCTTAAGAAAGAAATGTGTTGAATTACTTTTAGATGTACATGACAAATAAAATATGCTGTCAAAATATTGCTTACTAAGATGCTTTACTTGAAGATATGTATAAAAAATAAAAGTTAGCCCATTAATGTACTCTTACAAGAAGTGATCACCACTGAGAAGGAGAAAGTATAGTGTGTTGATTAAGAGCCTGGTGTTTGTAGCTGGGTTCTAACCTCTATAGATACCACCCTGCTGGTTGCTCTTTGCAGTTTTGTTTTTGCACCTGTAAGGAACAGATTAAAGTAATTACTTACATTCATTATAAAGATTTAATAAGATAATATTCAACAGTGTAATTCCTGGCACTGCCAATCAACACTCAGTTCTTATCTATTATGATTACATTATATAATTGTCACGTCACATTTCTTATTAATAGAACTAAGGTAGACCATTTAGTTCAGTTCTTAATTGTAAAGAGCAAAGAATCTGAATTAATGAGATCTGAATTAAAGAAGTTTTTCTCTATCAACTTTGGCATTTTGGATCTCCAAAGACAATGCTTTAATTAATTTTAAGAAAGCATTTTTTTTATTGATTTATTTTTGAGAGAGAGAGAGAGGGAGAGAGAGAGAGAGAAGCCAAGTGGGGGAGGGGCAGATAGAGAAGGAGCAGGCGCGAGGCTCTGAGCTATCAGCGCACAGCTGGACGTGGGGCTCAAACCTATGAACTGTAAAATCATGACCTGAGATGAAGTCGGACACTCAGCTGACTGAGCCACCCAGGTGCCCCAAGAAAACATTTTAAAGTAGCTACTGTGTGAAGTCGACAACGACATATATAGAAGAAGAATTACAAAAAGAGGGACTTCCATAGTTTTATATTATTTCTTTGAATTTATACCTTTTAAAATGTCAAGGTTATGCTTGTTGAAAACATTATAGCTATAGAATGTACTTCTGAATATTCCAAATGGCCAATGCCATAGGAGAATTAAAGTTTATTAGCTAAATTATGTTTTAGAAAAATATTTCGAATAATAGTGCAGAGATTAGCATTTTCTTATTCTTCATTACAAGAAATTTTATGTTTCTCGGTTGGTTGGGTTTGATTTTGGCTTCCCAGTGGGTTGACTATAAAACTCTGAAGGACATATGATTGGAAAGAGAAGCAGAAATAATTTTGGAAGAAGTTGGGCTATTCTTTGGGTGGAGGTGGGATCAGTGGGAATTTATTTTCTCGTTGGAAAGGAGAGCAAATAGGAATCACAGCGCTCTCTGACCAATTGTCAACCCCTTAAAAAAATCAGCTCTGGCAGAGGCAGTACTGAGGCACCTCCATTTGCCTTCTTCATGAGGAACTTTACTGGAAAGAATGAGAATACTAGTGGGAGGAAATGTTCAATTCTACATAACATCTACAAGTTTTCAGAGGGCTATCTTTTACTATCATATGAGAGGTGAATGCATTGTGTGTAAAACGAAAAATTGTGTTTTATGGTGCTGTTACTCAGATCACATAAGACTTAATATGATTTGGCTATTGTTGATAATGCTGCTATAAACATCAGGGTGCATGTGTCCCTTCTAAACAGTATTTTTGTATGCTTTGGGTAAATCCCTAGTAATGCAATTGTTGGATTGTAGAGTAGTTCTATTTTTAGCTTTTTGCAGAAACTCCATACTGTTTTCCAGAGTGGCTGCACCATTTTGCATTCCCACCACCAGTGTAAGAGTTCCCCTTTCTCCACATCCCTTCCATCATCTATTGTTTTCTGTGTTACTAATTTTAGCCTTACTGACAGGTATGAAGTGATATCAGTATCGTTTTGATTTGTATTTACCTGATGATGAGTAATGTTGGACATCTTTTCACATGTCTCTTAGCCATCTGGATGTTTTCTTTGAAAAAATTGATGTCTTCTGCCCATTTAAAAACTGGCTAATGTGTGTTTTGGGTGTTGAGTTTAATAAATTCTTTATATTTTTTGGATATTAACCCTTCATCAGATATGTTATTTGCAAATATCTTCTCCCATTCTGAAGGCTGCCTTTTAGCTTTGTTGATTATTCCCTTCATTGTGCAGAAGCTTTTAATCTTGATGAAGTTCAAATAGTTCGTTTTTGCTTTTGTTTCCCTTGCTTCTGGAGACCTACTAGAAAGAAGTTGCTAAGGCCGATGTGAAAGAGTTTACTGCCTGTGCTCTACTCCAGGATTTTAATGATTTTCTGTCTTACATTCAGATCTTTCATACTTCTCAAATTTACTTTTCTGTATGGTATAATAAAGTGGTCCAGCTCTATTGTGTGTTGCTGTCCAGTTTTCCCAGCACCATTTGCTGAAGAAACTGTCTTTTTTCCATTAGATATTCCTTCCTGCTTTGTCAAATATTAGTTGTACATATAGTTGTGGGTCCATTTCTGAGTTTTCTATTTATCTATGTGTCTGTTTTTGTGCTGGTACCATACTACCTTGATTACCAGAGTTTTGTAATATAGCTTGAAGTCTGGAATTGGGATTCCTCCAGCATTGCTTTTCTTTTTCAAGATTGCTTTGGCTATTTGGGATCTTTTGTGGTGATACACAAATTTTAGGACTGTTTATCCTAGCTCTGTATAAACCTTCTGCCCAAAAAAGGAGAAAGAAAAAGAAACTGATAAGTACAAGCAATTGAAAAAGCCATATAGTTTTCTCCTGGAAACTGCTTTGTGCTTATAGCAACTTACAACTAACATCTTCCTTTCATTAAGATGTAAGTTTAATAGGTGAATAAATAGCAATAAAGAAAAAGGGAAAGAAAAAAGAAAGCTTTAACATGAAAATTCTTTAAAATCCATAGCTCTATACATATATACATATAACATTGTGAGGGACTTCGGTGTAAGGACCGTACTTGACTCCATAAGCATTTGTCATTTGTAATGTTGGAAGTACTTTGTCAAGGTTCATTTGAGGATTTGGGGTTTTTTTGTTTTTTTGTTTTTTTGGAATAGCTGGTGGTATAAATTCTATGCCTTTTTTTTTGTGAAAGAAAGTATAGTATAAAGGAAATTGAATTAATTTGACAAGATCCCACCAATGGATGATTAGTTCCAGATTGGTAAGTATTCTGCTCACCATCTTTTACAAATTTAGTTCTTACATACGTGTGTTATGTCACATCACAATCTCTTTGGAGAGTTTCCTCTCCCCGACTCTCCATCCATTTAGTTTGGGTGAGGCTTACACTGGGTAACTACAGGGAAGAGGGTATATTTCAAGTCAGATTGATGACCATACCATTTGTCCTTGGTCCCCATGACTGGTTCAGAGTTTAGGACAAGACGTAAGCCAATGCTACCTAAATGGGCTTGCTAAACTTGTTTGGATCATTTCCATCTTTTTACTGAAAACTTGACTGAGAATAAAGCAGATATTGAGGAAAACAGGGCTGTGAGTTAGAAACACAGTGTACTAATGATATCATGTGAGACCCTGGATCCAACTATTCTAAAGCCAAATTCAGCTCTTACATTCCTAGTTATATGTGTCAACAATTTCACTTTTGTGGTTAATTTATTTTGAAGTTTGTGGCTGTCATATCCAACAAAGATTTTCTTTTTCATTTTCCTGTCTTCTTCCATCTTTCCTTTTTCATTTGCCTTCCCTTTCCTTTTTATCCTTTCTTCTCTTCCTTTCCCTCTTACTTAAAAAGTCCTCGAAAGAAACTACAGCAAATAGGATAAGGTCATACAAGGCATTGAAAGCTAGGATAAATGTTGGACTTGATCATGTATACCCCAAAGGTATTTTACTTTGGAAATACATAGCATGAGAAGAGTTGTACATTAGGATTATTATTGTGGTAGAAGTGTATAATGAGCACTGATGAATGAAGGGAATCCATACATGAAGAGTGATCAGAGTGTTGTCTAAACTTGAAAGAGTTCTTGCCTTGGTGTGTTAATCTATTGGGATAGAGATGTAGGAATAGATACAAATAATAAAAATCTTTAAGATGAACATGGGTGGAAATTGCTAACTAATCAAATAAGAGAAGAGTAGAAGATGATTGTGGGGGTTTGAGTATATAATGACTGGGATTTTGATGCAACAAAGGATTATTGTAAATAGAGGAATGGTAGGGAAGGTGAATTCATTGAAAGTTGAGTTTTGTTCTTGCTGAATTTGAGTAAGGGCTTGAAGAAACAGGTTTGGAACTCAGAGACATCATTGTTGAATTAACAGCTTGGAAGTCCTAATCAAAATGATCCTTGATGTTGGGGGCTAAAAAGGAATGTTTTAGGCAAGAGAAAGTGTTTCACAGAAAGAAGCATAACTGAAACTTAGTATATCCTGACAGATGTTAGCTATTGTTATTGTTGAAGAGTGAGCAATAGTAGGGTGCCCTATTAATGTGGTATTGAATTCACCAGGGGACAGAAAGGAGATGCAAAAAGGGAACCAATTGTCAAAGCTGCATAGAAATTGGAATGTGCACACTTGCTGCTGTTATTCGATGGCACAGACTGCTTTACAATGAATGAAAAACACCTGCAATGTTCCAGATGTAGTACAATGCAGCCAAGACATCAGGAAAAGCAACAGAGCCTATTTTAGAGACTGTTTTTAACCAGCATCAGGGGTCTGAGTAATAACTCCATCACATGTGATCATGACTCTTACTTATCAGATGGGAATGCAAATCTCATGAGACTTTTTTAGGTGAGAAAATTCAGAATACTCATAATTGAAACAAATGTGAGTAATTTTTATTTTAGTGTAATCTGATGTCATTCCAATAAAAATTAAATTTATTAAACATTTTATAGTAAGCAACAGAATTAAATTTTTATGGGGCACCTGGGTGTCTTAGTCCATTAAGCGTCCGACTTTCCCTTAGGTCATGATCTCGTGGTTCGTGGGTTCAAGCCCCGTGTCGGGCTCTGTGCTGACTGCCAGCTCAGAGCCTGGAGCCTGTTTCAGAGTCTGTCACTCCCTCTCTCTCTGACCCTCCCCTGCTCATGCTGTCTCTCTCTCTCTCTCTCCTAGAAATAAATAAAACATTAAAAAGAATTAAATTTTTATTAACAAATAGCTATCAAATACTGGCAAACATTTTTTCCTAAGATGGTTATGATAAGAAAATAAAGAAAATGTCTGTTGTGAGGCTAGATTAATAAAATGATTTTCATGAGAAAAAGATAATGCTTTATGGAATTGATCCCTGAGACCGGTACTCTTCATACAAAAGAAAAAAAAAAAAAGTAGTTTTGTTACTCTACAAAATGTTGGACCAAACATACCAAGAGTCAAATCCTGAGTCCATACATGGTGCAGATTAATCAGTAGTAAGTGTATTATTGTTTCCATATAATAAAAGTAAAATATGTTTAGGAAGGAAAATACAACTAAGTAGGACACAATCTATGTAGATGATAACAGAACTGAAGGATTTACTTTTCATTGGTTGGATTCTTTTAGGTCAACCTCTTAAATTACTTTTAAGACCTGTATGCCATGCTCCAGGCCAGAATCATTAAGGCTTTTAGCTATTAATCCCATTTTTAGATGTTTTGTCATAAAATTCTAATACCAGCTTTATATTCATTAATTGTAAAAAGTATCACGCACTAAATTGACCCTCACTTCCACCACCAAATTCAAAAGTTGAAATCTTCACACCCAGTAACTCAGAGGGTGACTGCATTTGGAGATTAGGTCTTTGAAGAGGTAATTAAGTTAAAATGAGGTCATTAGAATGGGCCTAAATTCAATATGACTGATCTCCTTATGAGAAAAAGATGGGGACACAGACACACATAGAGGGAAGACCCTGTGAGGACACAGAGAGAAGACAGCCATCTACAAGCCAGAGAGAGAGGTCCCAGAAGAAACCAGTCCTGCTGACACTTTGATCGTGGACTTTTAGCCTCCAGAATTGTGAGAAATAAATTTGTTGTTTCAACCACCCACTCTCTGGGACTGTGTTATATATAAAAGTCCTAGCAAACTAGTACAAAAAGGTATGATTTTGAGCTTTTACTCCAGGTATTAAACTCCTGATGGTAACAAGATAATTAAACAATCAGACAATAAGCCTGATAAGCCAGATAACTTTTACTGATTTCCTCCTCCATAATTCTCAGTTGCTTTGGGAAAGGGAAGTTTGATGTCCATTTATTTTCTTGTAAACCAAAGATGGTTGGGATCCCATAGTCATTCTGGTTTTTCCCAGGAACAACCTTGAGGCAGGAATCGCTTTTTCCCATATCCAAAAAAAAAGAAATTCATTTCATAAAACACAAATGTACACTGTGGTTTGCACTGAGAGCTTCCCTGGATAGGCAATTCTCTGTGTTCGCTATATTGTCAGAGATGATTGCTGGGAGAAATAGGCACTGTCTGCATGATTCCACTGGGAGAGGACAACTGGAGGTTCATGCCTGGAACTCTTGATCGCTGCCCTGTGTGCCTCTTTCCTTGGCTACTTTTTGACCTATAGCCTTTCACTGTAATAAATAACAATGGGTATAATGGAGTTGCTAAATTCCCTGAGTCTTCTAGTAAAGTATTGAACCCGAGGATGGTCTTGGGGAAATTCAAACTTGAGATTGGTGCCAGAGAGGGTCTTAAGGACCCTCTGACCTTGCATTAAGTGTCAAAAGTGAAGGTGATCTTAGGGACTCCCAATCTTTGCACTAGGTCACTCACCTTGTCTCTCTATCCTGGAGCCAGGCCCCCTGCTGAGGTGCACTAGCTGCTGGTGGGTGGTAGAGAAAACCACACCTGTTTTTGTTCTATAAGATGAAAGAAAAGGGAGGTATATGTCTACTGTGCTCTTCTCTTGTGGACCTGGAAGATAAAGAGATAAATAAAGAGACTCTGGTCTCCTTGTCAGTAGAATCTCATGCCTGGTGATAGCAGAGAGATGATAGGCAACTACCTGGTGGGCTGATGGGATAGAGGGCTTGGCATTTTTTAAAAAGTTTATTTATTTATTTATTTGTTTGTTTGTTTGTTTGTTTGTTTGTTTAAGAGAACTAGCAGGGGAGTGGCAGGGAGAGAGAAAGAGAGAATCCCAAGCAGGTTCTGTGCTGTCAGTGCAGAGCCCGACATGGGGCTCAAACTCACGAATTGTGTGATCATGACCTGATCTGAAACCCAGTCTGAACTTTGAGCCACCCAGGCACCCTAAGAGGGCATGACATTTAAATCAGGAAGTGGAAAAGGGAGTGAATAGTATTTCAATAATGGTTTTTGTTTTTTATCTCCTTTCTTAAACTAAATTTAGTTTTTGCTATCTCACCCTTCTCTTTCAGGTGAGGTATATTCAATATCTTTATCACAAAAGGGTGGATTCCTTAAATCAATTTTTCAATTTATGAAACAAGTAAATTTACTTTGGAGGAGTAATTGTGTTAGGAAAACCTACTGTACTTTGCTTGGAGAGTGGCTAACAATGGGAATTCTTGGAATGAATTAATGCAGATTTGGATATACAGTGGATTTTCATTATTGCAGTTATATTCTATACTGTACTCATGTTGTAGCCACATTTTATAAAGCTGCCACATACACTGAATTAGTGAATACTGAACCATTGCCCCCAGGGAAAAATGCATGGTTAGTTTCCTGCAAATGTCTGGTCATAGCATT
The DNA here is from genome assembly GCA_017311185.1 of Proteles cristata cristata. NCBI lineage: Eukaryota > Metazoa > Chordata > Mammalia > Carnivora > Hyaenidae > Proteles > Proteles cristata. The sequence continues at coordinate 31,821 of JAESUZ010003912.1, read as the reverse complement.
ATGTAAACTGATCAATAAATAACCTTGTTTTATGTATACTTCTCTGTAAAGACACTTTATTTAATATATTGTTGATTCAGTAAATTCAAACACATGGCCAATAACATTACAACTTATGCCTGAGAGAAACTTATCTCCCTTAAGCATATCATAGCCTTCTTGCACTCAGGAGCACTAGGTAGCACTTTGTCACTACTCTTGGGCCCTTTTAAACAGTAGAATCGCTGACAAAAGGCACAAAACAGGGGGTGGGGGAGAAGTACACTAAATAGATCATGAAAAAGATACTTCTTACAGTATGAAAGCTGAAACAAGAAGGCAGAACATTGCCTTGTTTGACCTCATCTGGGAACTTGCACATGGGGCAACCCAAATTTTTTTTGCACTCTATGCATGCCCACTAATGACCACAAAAATGCTGCAAGTATTGATTTGGGTCTTACAAATACATTTTAGCAAGTAGGCGAATCCACAAATAATGAGGAGTAACTGTCATCTGAGGAAAATGCTGATGACTCTAAAATATCTTTAAAAGGAAACGGGCACTTTGGCTACCATATTCATGTCTCTGTAAGAAATGAGAGCTTCTTACATATTTTTCTCATCATTCCAAAAGGGATAAGGCCAGAATCCCTGTCCTTATGACCTACCTAATGTGTAAAATGTGTGCTATGAGAAGTCATCAGTATTGGTAAGGAATTTGGCTTGTTTGCTACGTGGTATTCCAAGCTCGAGACTGTGAAGATCCATGGACTCTCTATCAGGAATAAAAGTAATTGTGAGGAGAGAGGTAGAAAAGGAAAGAAGAGGATGGTTTCTAGGGACTATTGATTGGAAAACAATCTGTGAGTCTACTTAGATAGATTACGACTAAGGTAGTAAGATCGGAACCTCTCCAGTGATGGACTGATCCAGACTGCTTTTCCAGCTATTACAAGGCATGGCAGTAGGGTGCCACTCTTTTTCTGCCCAGTAAAAACTTTACTTTTTCATATTTATAATACAGACACCATCATCTTTCTTAGTTTCTTCGTCAAAAGTTTCTGAGAGTATTGTCAGGGTTCATGGATGATCTCTGAGCTGCTGACTGCAGTAGATGGAGTTTTCAATCAGGAACAATAATAATGGTAGTGAGTACTCATGGAAAGCTTTTTATGCTCTAAGTTCTGTTGTAAGCCCTTTACACGTTTGAAGGCATCTCATCCTTATAATAGGCCTTTGAGTTTAGAAATAGAATCATTCCCAGTTTGTGCATGAAAAAAAAATGAGACATAGTTTAGGTAATTTGCTCCAGAAGACATACATATAGTAAATGACAGATTTGAGACTCAAACAAGGCCATCTGCTTACAGAGCTCATACACTTACACTGTTCTTTCTCAAGAAAGAAGCAAACTTAGAAAATTTTTAAGTTCAAATTTCACTTGTCTAGATGCTAAGATTAATTTTTTAAATTGAACTAAAAGCTGCATAATCTATTATGAAATAAAATAAAAATGGAATAGAGTTACTGACAATATCTCACAGTGTAGATATGGGTAGTTTGGGTTTATAAAATGTTTATTCAATAGTCTTCAGTAATATGATGACCCATGCGATAATCCTCATGTGCAGCAATAGAAGAACTGGAAGGAGATGTAAAGATCCATTTGTGAAGGCCTTCATATTACAGGCAAGGAATATGGACAAAGGAGTGGAGCATCTGATGAGGTGGATAGTGAGTGACAGAAGTCTGGTACCCTTGAGGAGGATGGCCAGAGAGGAGTGTGTTACTACAAGAACTCAGGCTATGGTCAGGGTGACTGGTAATCTAAGAAGAGCTAGATAGATACAAGGCCAGAGGAAATGCTGAAGGAAAGCTGAGCCAGAGAGGAGTAAGAAGTCAGAGGGGCAGGTAGATGTTGAGGTTAGATTACATGAGTAAGACAGGGCAGCCAGAAATGGCAGAAGTCAGCATAAGGAGCATTTCAAAAGGAAGGAGTAAGAAGTCAATAGCAGGTCAAAAGTGAGAGGTCAAACTTGGACAACCTAAATCTGAAATAGGGCAGGTGAATTGGAGCCCCAGAATGGGGGCCCAGTGAACCTGTGAGGGGGGTGGATAAGAGTCTGATGTCAATCCAGATGGAGAGCTACCTCCGGGACAGGAGGAGGGGCAGATGGGGCACAAGGGTGGAAGTAGAGAAGCCAGAAAAGTGTCCTTTGCACTTGTCTAGATAGAATAGGAGACCTAGAAAGAGAGTATTCCTTTGTTGGGGGAAAATAGATGGGTCCTTCAGTTACCCAGGAGTTCTATTTTATAGTTTACTTGGTTGCCTTATCTTTAACCAGAGCTATGTCTCCTAAAACTTAGTTGCTTTTTTGGCGAGGAAGGATGTTTCATGTTTCTTTTCTCTGTGTGCAGTAAGATAGCTATGCCTTATGCTGACACTTTTTCCCAGGTAATATAAGATTTTGCGGGGAGAAGGGAGTAAGTGTTGAGAGTTTTGTGTAAGAACTTTGTATTTAAAAAGGAGAGTAGGGATGGTCATTACTTTATGCTGGGGAAGAGATAATAAAAAGCATTTAAAAGGATTGAACAATTCAACTTTGATTCATTCATTCAGTGAATCGTGGTTGAACACACTTATCACTTGCAGGATTCTGGTGTGGGAATTACTCTAGTGAGAAAGACAGATATGACCCCTGGACTCCTGAAAGCTAGATTGATTTGCTAAGTTAACTGAATAAAACTGTCCCCTTAATTTTTGGTGTCCTTTAAAATTGAAAACTTCAGAATATACTCAAGTGAAACTTCTAAGCTCTGCTGTAATTATGTCATGGATGATAGTAAGACTTTCTTTCTTTCTTTCTTAGTTAATTAATTACATAAGACCACTCTCTTCTGAAGGTGGAAGGAACTACTCTCCTGAAGGGACATTACTATTACCAGTTATCCTGGAAAAAATGTTGTCCAATAGCAGGAAATGAAAGGGAATTAGACCTTGGAGCGTAGGGAAGGAGAAACAGTTCTCTGGGGGCCTCAAGTAAGTCTAGTTTCCAAGGGCAAAGAGTCAAGAATACTTCCATTGGTGGGAATGAGTTGATTTCTGTCCATGGAAACTTGTCTTGGATTAATCAAGGAGATACCTTGATGGGCCTAGAACTGCTGACTTTGAAAGGAACCATGGCTAGTAGGATTGTAATTAGCTTTCTTTGCTATATTTCAATTACTTTTATGTGCACATTGAGTAGAAAAATTGTCAAAAGTTGCCCTCTCTAGAGAATTAAGGGGATTTTAATTGTGCATTTGGGATGCAGCTGTGAAGACAGCATGGCAATAGGTGCTGTACTGGATTGAACAGTGCCCTCTTCCCCCAAATTCATGCCTTCCCCAGATTCTCAGAATGTGACTTTATTTGGAAATAGGGTTATTGTACATGTAATTAGTTAATATGATCATACCCCTTAATTCAGTATGACTGGTGTGCTTCATAGAAGAGGCACAGCAACAGACATGGAAGAGAATAGTGTGGAAGACAAAGATGAAGCAGAGATTGGAGTGATGTGTTTATGAGCCATGGGATTGCCAACAACCACATCAGAAACTAGGAAGAGGCAAGGAAGGATTCTCTCCTAGAGCTTCAGAAAAAGCATGGTCCTGGTGCACCTGGGTGGCTCAGTCAGTTAAGCATCCCACTCCAGCTCAGGTCATGATCTCATGGTTGGTGGGTTCGAGCCCCGCTCTGTGCTGGTTGGGCTCTGTGCTGACAGCTAGCTCAGAGCCTGGAGCCTGCTTTGGATTCTGTGTCTCCCTCTCTCTCTGACCCTCCCCTACTCATGCTGCCTCTCTCTCTCTCTCTCTCAGAAATAAGTTTTAAAAACATTAAAAAGAAAAAAAGCATGGTCCTGCTGACCCCTTGATTTCTGACTTCTAGTTTCTAGAACTAGGAGAGAATGAATTTCTGTTGTTGAAACCACCCAGTTTGTGATCCTTTGTTGTGGCAGCTGCAGAAAACTAATACAGACTCCTTTCAATATGTGCCTGGAATATACCATTAAAATGATAGAGGATTAAACTGCCTTCTTCTAAGATGTACATTTTACATTTCTGAAAAAGGGGTGGACATTACAATTATAGTCTACTTTTTTAATGTAATTGTTATAGGAATAATCTTACCTCAAACCAGACAGGACCTTATTCCCCCCCTCCCCCACAGTTTAATTAATTTTTATTTATTTTATTGAGGTGGCATAAACTTAAGCTGCCCCCATTCCCTCACCACCACCCTCCCACCCCTGAGATTCACAGCTACATTTCAAAGTACATGTATAGTAAGTACTACTGTGTGGAAGGGGGTAAAGCTGCATTTGTCTGGGCAGCATCTTTCCCTGTGCTGGGAATGTCCATCCTCCTCTCTAGGTCTCATCCTTGGTCTCTAAGGGTCAATGTTGAAATTCTCTTGCTCTTTGTTTCTGGCCTTCCAGATCCACTGGTATTCTTTGCTAAGTTCAAACAATGCTAGGGTATAGATATCTCTAGGGTATTGTCTAAAATCCTATTTTCTATATTAAGTAAACAGCTTCTCTCTTTTTGTGTTTGGGGATTGGCTAGAGTATTTTTTTAAATCTATTTTTTGCTGTCACCTCTCTCCCATGTGAACACCGCCTGGTGGCTTGGAGTGTAAGGTAGGGAAGGGAAAAGTGGGGAAATATTGGTAGAAAATTATCAGTTAGCTCTCAAAAATGCTGTACATCTACATTTCTCTTCTAGAAAAATAATCACTAAAACTACCCAGAAAAATCCTATAAAAGTACTCTTTCTTTTCTAGGTGGCCTTCTCAATCTCCTCCTACTCACCCATATCACCATACTTTGGGTCTCCATCCAGAATGTGTTCTTCGAGGACAGTAACTCCCGCAGACAAAGCAGCATCTGGCCGTGTGGGTGATCTATTCTCCAGCCTCTCAAAGCTGTGTAGGTAAGTCTCGCTAACGTTATAGGCTCCTTCATCTCGGGTTTGCTGCTTGTTCCCTCAGGATGTTCTCTGTCCTTCCAGAACAGTCCTAATGTCTTCAGGTTGCTCAGCCACCTGTACTGGCACAACGTTTCACCTGGAATTAACCTCTACTGGGTCTTGCATAAATCAAATACGAAGCAGCTATTGCTTAAGGCAATAGCAATGTAGGCTAGTTCCCATTCTGGAACTGTAGGCACAGTCTCTTTCACCTGAGAGTCAAGAAAACTCTCAGAGACACTCATGTCTGGCTCAAGGGAGAAGATAGGTTAAGGCAGCCGAGGTCTTTTCAGGTCCTGTGTGATGCCATTCATGGGCCATCTCTGGTTTTCGAGATCATCTAAGTCCTCTCTAGCTTCTAGATTAGTAACTGTGGATTCTCTTTGTGAGTGCAGTCTACCATGCAGTATCTGTTTTTCCCTTAAGCAAAGAGAAATGAATAGTACAGGTGCCTTGAAGCTCTTAGGGATTCTGGAACTGTGCAGTACCCTTCATGGATTTGCTGACCATTGGATACGGGAAATTAGGAAAGCTGTAAATGACAGAGAAAATATGGAGCTTGGACAATTTGGGGTAATTGAAGTGAGTGAGAAAGAAGATAGCCATTTTGTCCTTGACTCAGATGGTAATATGCTCTCTCCGGAAAAGATTACTTAAGGGGTTAACTAATGGAAGAAACCAGGAAGGAGTCCATACAGATTTACCAGCCATTAGGGCAATGAGTAGTTGTAGCTTGAGAATCCCATCCTTTTGAAACTTGACCACTCAAAGATTACTTCATAATTAATCAATTTATTTTCTTTGAGGGATCCCTTTTTAGATATCAGATACTTTCTCAAATGACAGCATATCTCCATTTGTACTAAGAGACTAAGAAAAAGTATTCATGTCCTTGCTTGAATCAGAGTAAAAAAAAAAAAGTAGTCTCCTTTTATGGGTGGTGGGCATAGTGAAATAGCAGGAATCAAAGATAGGGAGCTATGAGGATCGGGGTGGGGGAAGTAAGGCTCCTCACATACCTGTTTGCATATATTTCTTTTCATAAATCCCATTTTTGCTGAAGTATTAAGTAACTGCAGGTTTGATTTTAAGAGGCAAAAAGATTATAGTACTAAGAAGTTAGAGGTATTCTGGGAATGTCAGATTTGGCCCAGCTCCACAGCAGGACCATCTACCTTATGTGACAATGTCTGGTTGGGGAAAGTCCTAATGAACTGCTATGTGAGTGTGAGGCTTCCTTCACTTGACTTTTGGGCTTAACAGAAGGATACATTCTAGGGACTGGCACTACCAGTCAAGAGGGGTTGGCTTCCTCGGCTCTATTGCTTGCATCATCAGTGAATTTGACTTTCAGCTAACATTGGTATGCTCATTTGGGGTCTTATATACCAGATCTCAATATTTCAAAAATCCCTTTAAGAGGCTTTTTTCCTTATACCAAATATTTGAGAGGAACATTCACCTGAAATAGTAAAACAAGCATTTTAAAAGGAGGAACATGTTTCTTTTGTTGTTGTTGAATGGGAATGAAGAAACTAATCCTTTTGGATAAAAGCACTTATCTTTTTGAGTAACTGTGCATGAGTCCTATTTTGCTACTGATCACACATTGGTAATTCTTGACTTGTACCATTTCTGACTTGTAATCTAAGTCTAAACTTAGATACTTTGGATTACTCAGATAGTGGCTGTGACTGTGTCTCTGTAGGATGACTGTGATATTTTGAGTATAGTGTTGGATTATTTTGATCATTCATGATAATACATTCATTCAATGTATTGTGATGAGCTTTTTCCATCTACACTCATGTTTCCCTATGTTCTGAAGAACATTTATGTCCCAAGCAATGTTTATAGGTATTTTTGTTGAGAGGGAGGGAGCATGGAGGGAACAGTCCATAGTCGCCTCAAACTTGAGAAATTCTAGGTTAAACAAAAGTTAAGCAGATTTCTTGGTTGAAAAACTTCTCTGAACTCTTCAATAGGCTGTGTGTAAATTTTGAATCTCTACTTCTCCTCTCCCTTTTTGGTAGAATATCTGTTAATATTATTCAGGGTACCTTTTATGTAAGAGAGTTTAGGAAACACTAGTCGATTCTAAGGATACAATGAGATGCAATTGTTTAATCATAACCGAGGGATTTTAGCCTCTCACCAGATGGTTGTGAAAGTAAAGCCCTAGAGCAACTGTGACCTCCTTTGTTGGAAGGCCTGATGAGAAAGATGTCTCTTTATCTCAGATAGCATTATATACACTTTAAGAGAAGGAAAATGAACCAGAGGATCCTGTAATTCTCTGGTTTTATAATGCCATATTTTAGAACATTTTATCAATTAATATACCTTTGACAGAAAATGTTAGACCAAATCTTAAAAAGTATATTAGCTATCTACTGTTGTACAATTTCCCCAACATGTTGTTTGTTAAAACAACAAAGATCTCAGAGTCTCTGTGAGTTGGGGATTCAGGAGTGACTTAGCTGGATTGTTTTGGCTAAGAGTCTCTTAGGAAGTTGTAGTCAGGATGTAGGCAGAAACTGCAGTCATCTTAAGGCCTGACTGGGACTGGAAGGTATGCTTCCAAGATGGCTCACTTACATGTCTCTTGGCAGGTGACCTCAGATCCTCACCACATGTATGTCTCCTTAGGCTGTTTGTGCGTGTTCATGACATGATAACTAGCTTCACCTACCATGAGTGATAGGGCAGAGAGAGCGTGAGAAGGAAGCCATAATGCCTTTCAAGATCTTGTCTCTGAGGTTGTATACTGTCACTTGTGCTTTATTCACTTAGAAGTGAGTCACTAAGTCAAGCTCATACTCAAGGGAGGAGATTTAGGCTTCACTTCCTAGAAGGAAAATGAAAGCTACCACAGGCGGTTTAAATAACAAGGGCATGAGAAGAGGCAAAATAGGGCACTGCCTAGACTATTTAGTTCAATACATCAATGCCATCATCAAGAATCCAAGTTGTTTCCATCTTCTGTTCTACCATGCTTAATGACTTGGCTTTGGGTTCAGGTTAGTTCCCCATATAGTTGCCAAATGACTGCACAAATATCAGCTGTCCTGTCCAGTCACAATATCCAGAAGAACAAATGGATTGCATCTTCTTTGTGTCATGATTTTTGCACAAGGAAACCTTTGCTGGAATTTCTCAGTGGCTTTTTGTCTTGCTAGTGGGTCAGAACTACATCATATGCTCAAGACTAAACCAATCACAGGCAAGAGGAGCGGGATTGCCACAGTGTCTTAGGTAGACTTTTGTAGACTCAGTCAGGGTCAGGACATGTGACCTGAGGTGGTGGACCCTGAAACAGATTAGAGTTCCCTTTACAAGGAAGGGCAGGAAGTGACTACTAGGTTGACAATAAATAGGTAGCTTGCTATAGATTCTTCACCTCCTTCCATAATAGTCTTTCAGTCACCATGCCATGCGTAGTGGGCAACATCACCTCTTTTGTAGAATACGAAGGCTTACACTTACAGAAGATCCAATCTAGGGAACCCCTCAGTAGTTGTTTATATAAAACTCATTGTAGTTAAAAGGTATACAAAGTTGAGAAAATGTAATCTCAAAACACATCTTAATAATAATCAGTGTTGGAGCACCTGGGTGGCTCAGTCGGTTAAGCGTCCGACTTTGGCTCAGGTCATGATCTCATGGTTCATGGGTTCAAGCCCTGCCTTGAGCTCTGTGCTGACAGCTCAGAGACTGGAGTCTGCTTTGGATTCTGTGTCTCAGTCTCTCTGTGCCCCTCCCCAACTTGTGCTCTGCCTCTCTCTGTCTCTCAAAAATAAATAAATGTTAAAAGAATTTTAAATAATAATCAGTGTTGTTAGAAAAAGGGGTTAGAGATGAAACTAAATCCACCACTCACAAGAGAACTATTATACCAGTGGGGGTGGGGGTAGGGCTATATTTCTTCTCATTAGATGTTATTAACAGAGTAAAATTTGTCATTTGTCCTCATGGAAACCTAACATTGAAAGAAAAGTCTTGAGCTGTGTATTAAATGGTTTAGTATTGAATTGGCCGCCTTATATGTTATTTCCCCTCCGTTTGATACTCCTCAATGCTCTTGCTAATTTAGACTCATAAGGCATTGCTTTTGACTCTCTGTGCTCCGGAGACCTGCAGAGCTATTCAGGTTTTCAGCGTTGCTCACCCCAAGTGTATCTCTCCAGCAGTTTGTCATGTCTCAGCTTTAATCCATTTTAGTCATTTCATGGAGTTTTAACAATGATTGGACAAGTGCTTGAGATGAATTCAAAGGAACTGAAGGGAAAGGAAAGAGCAAAAATAATCTTCCCTTCTTGGGAGGAAGGCTAAACTCGCTTACTGCAGAGAAGTTTGGTTAGGTGCTTTGCATTTAGTAAGTTTTTCTTCCTACTTCCCTTCCTTCCTTCCTTCCTTCCTTCATTCATTCATTCACTTATTTAGCTTTGAGTCTACCTAAGGACTAGAGTTTCCAATCACTCAAGGAGCACGTGAATGACTGGAAGTAGAAAACATTGTTTACCATACAGGAATTACCATGACAAATTGAGTAACATAGGAGTTCCAGTACACAGAATTAATTCCCTAAGGATTTTGCCAGCCCTGAAAATGTGTAAAAGTTGCTGTACAGATTTCTTATTTCCTATAGAATTCTGTGTCAGTCAGGCACATTTTAAGAGAAATATTTTTAGAAAACAATTTGACAAAATCAAGGAATCTAGCTTAAAAATGTCTAAATATTTGTGGCCGTCACAAGCTCCTTAGAGCATGTAGTAAGGAAAGGCCCTTGCCCAGACCTCTGTAGACATGGTTTGCTGTCATTGGCTTCCAAGGCCCAGAGGCTGACCACCAGTGTAGGTGAAGAACTAAGGATTCCTTGATCCTTCAACCCATTGGCTCTCCCCTTTAAAAGGCTTTAGCAAAATTCCTTACTATCTTAAAGTTTGTCTCGTTTGGGTTATGTATTTGCTCAAAAAGACATAGTACTTTACAAAATATTCATATCATTTCAAAAGATTATTTTGCCAAGATTAATTTGAAACTAAAGGTATTGCAGGACCCCATAAAAAGTTAAGCTTTGATAGCTAGCTACCTATTCATTGTCAATCCAGAAGCCATTTTTCTCACTTCCTTGCAAAGGGAACTCTAATCTGTTTCAGTGTCTACCTCACAGTGGATATGCTGACCCCTTGCTCAAGAATACATCTCAATCTATATAAGTCATTCATGGTAATTCTACTCCTCTTGCCTCTGATTGGCTCCTCTTGAGCATGCGATGCAGTTATTTCTACTTTCAAATACAATAGAAATAAATGTATCATCTAAAATATTACCATTTGCTCAATGATCCATTTCCTTTTGGGGGGGGAATTAGGGAGAAGAATGTACCCATTCTACCATATTGACCCTGATTGTCTCTAATTCTAGATAGAAAACATACACATATCAAGTCTCTCCTAATGGAAAACAAATGTATAATGATGTAAAGAGTGCCATGTTAGATATTGGGATGCACATACTACAGGGGGTACACGAACATTTTCCAGAGAGTATTTAAGCTGGGATTGTTTTAAGGAACAAACTTCCATTCTTTAACTTCTAAATGTATTCTTTCTTAAATTGGCCACCTAAGAATATGTCTGTAGTCTATAGGTTCTCTCTTCTCATCTCCCCTTCTATAGTTACCTCCCTCCCACTTTACTCATTCTAAGTTTGACTCTGATGCATCATTCAGGACTAACCATCAAGGTGCCAAAGGGACAATTTGAGACTTCATAGCTCATAGGGAGTGCTGTATCTGTGTGTGTGTGTGTGTGTGTTAGTGTGTGTGTTAGAGAGAGAGAGAGAGGCAGAAAGAGAGCGAGGCAGCTTCTAATAGAAAAATATTAAGGGAGAAACATCTTATTTCATCAGGTTTCAAACTTAAGTCAAGGCTCCTTGCTTCCATTATCTCTTTTAGAATTGGAATTCAGAAGTCAAATGATTAACCAGGAACACAGATTAATATGTGCATTTCAATTAAAATACAATGTCAGATTTTTTTTCTGACAAAAATTAAGTCTGTTTTGTCCAAGTGATTTGAAAGTGAGCACTTAAATTGCTATTTTCCCCCTAAGAACAGACAATTTCTATAAATTAAAAAAGCTAAGTCTGAGAATTCAAGATTTTGAGGAAAATATATTTAAAGCATGTATATTATATTCCAGAAATCACAACCTTTTCAACTATTTAAATTTATGATAAAAGTCTCAATGTTAAAAATTTGCGGTGTAAATAGTTTGCAAAATTCTTTTAGAGGATGTATGACTAACAGTATTTGAAGACTTCTACTCCAAAATGCCATATTCTGTCAGATGGAGAGGAACAGGAGTAGCCCACGGCAAAATTGTCAACTAGCCTCTGGCATTTATCCCTCCCTCTTTCTCCACTCTATCTTTCCCCTGGAGTTTTTCCTCCCAAGATTTCTGGCAGCAAGGCTTCCCAAGTCCAGAGCCTGCAAAGCTGCAGACATTTCCATGGTCTTTGCTCTTCATTCCTTTCTGGATTTCATTCCCTAAGGGCCCTGACCTCCAAAGGCATCACTTGACTCATCTTTTACACTAGTCTACCAGGTTATAAAATGGACATTGGGCATTCTTCTACGATTGCCATCATGTGGCTTGGAAATTTCCCCATCAGTTGAGTCTTGATTGCATGCTAAGTCTGTCCCCCATGATAAAATCTGAAAGTTCCAGAGAGTCCCTTTTCCAACTCCTCATAGTAATAGACATCATCACTTCTAAGCACTTGACATATACTAACTCATTTGCTCCTCAACAATCTTGTGAAGTAGGTAGTATTAACAAATGGATGCAGTTCAGAAACCTGAAGCACAGAAAGTGAAAGTAACTTGCTCATGGTCACACAGCAAGTAATTGGAAGAGCCAAGATTTTAACTCAAGGAATTTGATTCCAGAACCTAAGCTCTAAGTCACCATCCAAACATACATGGCCCATGTTCAAACAGATATAATCACTGCAGAGATTGATTGAAGGGCTAGTATTTAAGAAAAACAGTGATAAGATAGTCCACTTAGGACTGGGAAGAGCCACTCTATGCTACCTGGACTCTCCCAGGACAGCAATGACTGTGAGTCCAGGGCTGGCTCAGAGTGCTGGCCATATACAGTGCAGCTTGGAAAGCCAGCAGGCTAGTTGTGGGCCACTTCTAGAATGTGCCTATGATTGTGGCTTTGGCCATGCAACTCTCTACCCGGTTCTCTTTCTTCTGATCGTCCTGGGAAAGCTCTTTTTTTTCTGTCTTTCTATCGTCTATCTATCTATCTATCTATCTATCTATCTATCTATCTATCTATCTGCGTAACTATAAAACTCTTTATAATTACATTTAGAACTATATACTATATAGAATATATGGTTTCCATGTAATTATATCAGCCAGAATAGGCTCCTGTTGCTATACCAAGGACCCTGATGATGAGCTTTTAAAGTTGAGGGTGGGTCCTTCTCTCATATCCTTTCTGGCTTTCAGCAGCATGGATCAGGTGGTGGATCAGGTGCTCAGAACACATTTGTTACCTGAATAATGGGCTGATGCACAACAAGGTGTTCGTGGGTGATAATAACTTACTGGGACAACTTTTCTAGGAATATTAGCATTTGGATGTAAGCTCTTAATGTCCCAAGGCACTGGTTGTAACCTACTAATGGGCCCTGAAATCAATTTAGTTGGTTACTGTTAGCATTTTAAAAAATGAAATAGATTCATTTATAACAGAAAACATTGGAAAATAGAGTGTATCACAGGTAGGAAGAACAAATATTATTTCACCAAATGTTTGTGTTGATTGTATTTATGTGTTCAGTATGTATGAGCCTGTGTGCAGGAGTATGTTGGGTTGTGGAGTTACTATGGGCTAAAACTGATTGAAAACCATGGCCATAGAGTTCATGTGACTAGTAGTGTGTTACATCTCCTGACAGAAGAGCAGAGGGAAGGATTGGGAGACGGTGCTCTGAATTGCCTCAATGATTTCTGTTACTGCAAAATATAAGGCAGTTCCAAGAAACATGTAACTATTCTCTCACACTGTAGTAAAGTGGAAAGAAAAGTCCACAGTTCACTTCACCCTTCTCACTCACTCCCCTGACACACAAATACTTTGTTTAGGCAAGATGAATTATATCTTAATCATCCATTCTAGAATACAAAGTACTTACCCCTGTGTGAAAGGCTACTAAAACTTGTAAATTGGGGTATGTAAATAGTTCTTTTCTCATACAATTTTTTGTATATAATTACTAGTGTATTTTCAAGTATAAAATATTCACAGTAACATACCAGTATACCTGTATTTCATGAACTACCTTCATCTATTTCCCCTCAGCTTCATCCACGTGTGTACCTCACAACTTAACAGGGTATGTGTGTGTGTGTACCTCTACTGAAAGGGTACACTTAGGTGATCAGTCTTCAATTCCTAACCTGAGAGTCCTTGGGCATGGCTTCCTAAAATTTGGGAAGGCCATCTGTAGTGAGGGGCATGGGGCAGAAAGACACGCAAAAGACATTAAGCCACTTTGTGTGACATGGAATTGTGCTGAGGAAAGAAGCACTGACTGAGACCCAAATGCTCCTGAGCCAGTTCCCAAGGTAGTGCTGTGCCCTTTTTCTATGTCTGTTGTTGCATTCTTTGCAGGCTTACCCAACCCACTCCATCCAGTTTTTATTTGGCTTGTGTCTTAGGTCAGGTTCCCTAGAGGCTGACTCTGAGATGAGAAATCATGTGCAAGTAATTTATTAAGGAAGTACTCCCAGGGGAAGCAGGAAGGAAGTGGAGAGAGCACAGTAAGAGGAATGTGAGGTGTGATTTCAGGTCACGTCCATGGAGGGCAGAGCTCCCTTGACTGGAGACCAGAAAGCTGGACTTTCACCATCCTGCACCAGTCATTGGCTTGGACTACTCTGGGGGAATGCCAACGCCCAGGCATGTCCAGCTCCCTGTGTGTACATCTGAGCAGCCTGAGCAGAGGTCCAAAAGAAAAGTCACTGATAAGACCACAGAAAGCAACAGCACAACAAAACCAGCACAAAGACACAGGAAAAGTCAACCAAAGGCTTCAGGGTGAATTTGTGGCATTTGCTATGTCCAGTTAGAGTGGCTATCTGTGCCTATAGTTAAAAGAACTTTTTTTTTCCATATAGAATGATTTGATATTTGTTTAATATTTGTATACATTGTGAAATGATCATCACAGGAAGTCTAGCTAACATCCATCACCATATATAGATTTTTATTAGTGCAGATGCATAGTTTAAGAGAATCCGTGAAGGAGAAAAGCAAGATTTCTACAAAAATAGGAAGGTGACTCCCTCAGAGTGATGTCGGGGACATTTCTAAGTTCATATTAGAGAAGGCTGCAGATTTAAGCTTCTCAAATTTATCTAACTACCTAAGATAGAAATGCTCTGCTTTAAAGATGTATTCTGTAAGCAGAAGAAGAGAGGCCGAGAACTCTATTTTTCAATAAGTATTTCAGCTGAAGACCTGCCGATGTCTTGCCTGCATGGCTCTCTGTGGTGATCCTTGGATCTGAAATAAGAATATTTCCTTTAGCCTAGTGCCTACTTTTGTACCTGACTGCTATTTCTACTTCAATTTATTTTCTAGGATGCTTGCATTCCTTTTACCCCTTAATTCAAGCTGGGAATCTTTTTAGTTTTAGAAATATATCTTGAATTTAAGATGCCCTCATCCATCATTTGGTAACTTTAAAAGCTGGTATAATTTCAGGGTGGCATCTGTTCTCCTTCCCTTATCCTGTTAATCTTGTGTAGTAATAATACCATCCCTACTATCAGAGCCAGAGATGCAGAAAAGAGAGAACTGGGAAATTGGCCCCTTTCTTTTGTGAAGTGGAAAACCCTGTTCTCAGTACCCATCCTTTCCCTGCTCTATTCTATTACTTCCTTCTCTTGGTTTCTGACTCTCTCCCTTCTGGTAATTTGGTGTCATCAACTTCCTCTTTGGTCCTATAGAGCCCTGAAACACAGTCTCCTCTCCCTGTGATCTGGGAAGATGCCTATTTAAATTTTCTTAAACCTCTTTTTCTCCCATCAAAACGTACCTATCTGGAATTCTATTTATAAAATAGAACTAGGAGCTAGGAGATAGCTTGGATGCTTTTGTCAACTAGTTTGTGGTAACGGATTAAAGACAACATACTAGTCCCCCATCTCCTGAAAACACATGCAAATTTAAGAGGAATATTTTTATAGGGCTCTCTCAATGAGGCAGTGTAGCGTAGAAGAAAGAATGAAGTCTTGGATTTGAAATTAAAGTGACATTGGATCGAATCCATCTCTCTTTCTTATTCCCTGAAAGATCATCCATAGTTATGTAACTTCTCTGAATCTGCCCAATCTGCCTTTATAAAACTGTAAAAAGGGGATTCTAACACTCGCCTCTCATATTTTTGGGGCTATTTAATTAAAAATTATGAAGAGTGTCCAAGTTAGTGTCTGATATTTAATAGTTGTCTTCTATATTGCAACCAATACATTAACAGTATTGTACACCAAATAATGCTGGTAATCTTTGTGTACAAATATTTCTTAGGCACTCTGTATAGAAGGAAAGAAATATAAGTGGCACCTCTGAAATTAGATTCTACTTCATGTATGCACTATACCAGGTGTTTTATAGTCTATTCATCCACCAGCCAACTCTCCATTCATTTATTTGTCACCTTATTTATAGACTTAGTAGGTACAAAGGGCTGGGCCGGACATGCTGAAGGATACAAAGATATGTGGTACACAGTCCCGTGTTGGCTTATTATTGAGTGTAGCAAATAAAGTCTAGGTATTTTGGATATTGGAAAGGCAGGAAATTAAGACTATCTTGATCCTCTTTGAAATTTTTCCGTGAAAGTTGAGAGTCTAAGAAAAGAGACAAATCTATATCTTTCAGGAAAATTGAGGAACAGATCATTTTCAGATAGATAGAATAGATTATATCTCAAGCTCCAGTGGTAAGGTCAGTCAGTGGACACAGTAGGTAGGCAACAAGACTAGTAATCCAGGCATCAAGAGAAGAGGGGAATGTGCTGAGTGGATAAAGCAAAAAGTTTTAATAGGCAAATCATGTTCCCTTGAAATGTGGCCAGGCACACCCTAGCCCAACTTGGGTTTAGCCACTTGTGGGAGTCACACCAGACTGAATGAGGGCACCAGAGAGAAGAGTATTATAAACAAAGAGAGGAAAGAAAAAGCTGATGAATGTCGTCATGCCAACTTATACCAATTAATGAAATGGGAAGAAAAGGTGGACAAAACGTGCAAAGACTGTTTTAGTTTAAATATTGGATATTTAAAATATCCATAAAATTTGTAATCTTAGAGAAGTTAAGCATACTAGATAAACACCTGTATAAGGTAGATGGTACAGTGCTTACCACCTGAACTATAGAGGCCGAAAGACTGGAGATTACATTTGTTCTTGCCACTTACCAGCTGTGTACCTTTGGACAGTTATTTGGCCTCTTTACAACTTAATTTTGCCATCTATAAAATGGGATAAAGATAAGAATTTGCTTATGGAATGGTTCTGGATACTAAATGAAAGGCTGTGTCTCAGTACAAGGCTTGGCACATAGTAGGCAATGAGTATTGGTTATTTGGGGCTCGGATTTTACATGTCTGTCCAGAGGTCTCCTCAAGCTGATGTAACCTCTAATATGGTTGTGCCTATTTTTATGTCTTTAGTTGGTCATAAAAATAACTTTCAGACACTATGAACAGAGCCAAAAGAAGTCATGTTAAGCCTGAAGAATAGTAGCACACTTATGAGTCATTTAATCTCTTTGGCATTTCTTTTTCTATTTGTGAATTATTTATGGAATTTGCGCTCTTGGGGAAAAGTGCAAACACATCTCTAGCTCACTCAGGCTCCGGGAAGGTCCCTTCAGGGCCCAGAAGGATTTTTGCCACATAGGAGGTACTTGGTCAGGATTTGTCTTGAATGGCATTGGAAATGTGTTTGATATCAGTGCAGATATTTGGTATTTATTGGATTCAACTAGCAATAGATAACATTCCTGGGAAAAATGTACAAGTAAAAAATATAAAATAAGGAAAGTAAATAGGTCATTTGTCCATCAATTAACTCAGAGAAATATATTGAGCAGCTGCCATGTGGCAGATACTGCTCTGTGCACTGGAGAGATCCAAAAGAGTTGGTGAAAGGGTGATTTCTAGAATACTTTTCAGCCAGTATGACTTGAATACTAATGAGAACTACTACCAGGGATGGTAGAGATGCTATTCTCTGATAGGTGATGCTCCTCCTGAAGATCCTGAGCCAATAAGGGACTGGGCTGATTGGAGACCATTGGAGGAACACACACCAGTATGTATATATGGACGAGTCAGAAATAATAATTTAATATTTGGAACCTTGTGTTTTAAAAAGCCAGGTATACTGATGCATTCTGGCAGTAAACAAGATAGACAAGTCTCTTCTCTTGTCTTTTTGGTGAATTACTTGAATGGCATCAGAGGGCTTATTTCCTGGGAACACCTTGAGTGTTTTGTACTTTAAGGTGAAGTTCCTTGGCTCCACAGCTCAGGGCTGTGATAGTGACTAACAGCACCATGTCCAAACCCGTACTTGGCAAGCATTTTATCCTTGGCGCCAATCACATTGTTTGAATCTTATCTTAGAGATAGAATTTTTAAAAAATTGTTTTTTGTTTTTGTTTTATATATTTTTTAGAGAGGGTGAGTGGGGAAAGGGCAGAGAGAGAGAGAGAGAGAGAGAGAGAGAGAGAGAGAGAGAGAGAGAGAGAGAGAAAACATCTTAAGCAGGCTCCAAGCTCAGTGTGGAGGCTGATAGGAGGCTTGATCTCGAGACCCTGAGATCATGGCCTGGGCCGAAATTAAGAGTCAGTTGTTTAACCAACTGAGCCACCCAGGCACCCCTTAGATACAATTTATAATTTACCATAAGCTTTGTCTCCTGGAGTAAGCCAATTCTGATAAGTATATGGGTCCTTCTGAGTTCATTTCTTTTAATATTTTTTGGTTGTAGGATACCCTGCTACCATTCCTTCATAATAAAGACAGCAACCAATTAATTCCCACACGTTGACTGTCTCTGATATTCCCTGTGAGAACTCTCATTACAGAAAAAAAGATGATTTAACTTATCCTTATAGAACAGTGACAAGTTCTTTATTTAACCTATATTTATAAAAATTTAAAATGCTTCCATGTCAGAGACTAAAATGAATGTTATCTTTCTTTGGTACCCAGAGTGAAAATTCAGGGAAGTATATGGACAATCAGAAGGCAGATGGTTTTACCAGGTATAATCAGGATAAATTTGGCTAGCTGAGGATAACTGAATTTAAGGAAATGGAAAATATAACATTAGTCTACAAAAAATTCAGTAATTTATATTCTTTTGTAAATGTGTATTATGTGATAATGGTAAATTGTATTGTGCCTGCCTGAGACTTACTAACCAAGTCAGTCTTAGATGTGGAAAGAAGAAAATCACAAATAAAGCTGTGACCCAGACATTTAAATCCTAACTGCCTACCTAATCCACAAAAGGAGGATTTTATGGTTAGAATTGCAAGGATGATAATGCAGTGATGGCAGAGCAATCTGTATCCAATTGTGGCTCACATGTTCATCACAGAACTGTCAGATGAATTGTTACTGCTAGATCTGTTATCTGTCTTTGACTGGAAAGGCTGAGAGAACACAGCTTGGTATTGAGGCTCTGGGTGGAATTTGTATCAGAAAATGAAAATGACTTTAGATGGGAAACATTTGATGTGTCGGCCATTACGAAAGGATAATGGGGATTTGCAAAACAAAACAAAACAAAAAAAATACACTTCTCTGCTGTAACCTCTGTTCAAATATCTCTGTTCTCTTTTTGGTGCCATTAGATCATAAAGACTTAGAAGCCACTTGGGCTGGAAGTGGCTTCACATGGTAAAAGCAAATTTAGTACCCAGTTCATTATCCAATGTTATAGCAAACTGCTCAATTCAGTGATAGAGAAGCTGGTCATATTTCATTTTGTAAATGCATAAAGTAACTCTTTAACATATAATCCTTTAATTAAACAATCTTCAATATAAAAACCAATGTTGTTTGGAATACTAATAGCAAAACCAAGCCCAAATGTGCAAATTAGCACTTTATTTGTTGTTCTGCTCTTAATCAGGGAAGAAACTCAGCTCTGTGTTCATCTTCTTGCACCATCTCAGTTTTTCACAAGAATTTGTCTTTCTCTGTGTGTGGGGGGAGAGGGGGGCAGGAGCTAGGAATATAACAACAAAATCGATATTACTGAGAAAGGTAGGGCAAGCAAATATTTTACAGGTAAAAACAGACACAACCTCAGTAAGTTTTTAAGAGTAGTTTTAAGACAGATAAGATTTCTCAGTCCTTTGCTTTTAAACTATAGGCTCATATTATCTATTTCCTAAATCTTAAGAGATTATTGAGGAGGCAAATGGGGGAATGGCCTAAATGAGTGATGGGCATTAAGGAGGGCACTTGTTGGTATGAGCACTGGATGTTATTTGTGGGTGATGAATCACTGGGTTCTACTCCTGAAACCAATCCTACACTATATGTTAACTAACTTGAATTTAAATACATTTTAAAAATTAAAAAAATATTATTAGTAGATGTTTTACCCTAATTTTTTCCCTAAGCAGTGTATTTCCCTAATTGTAGAAGTAGGTATGCGAAGTGATATTACTGTCCCCTCCCTCTCCTCCTCCCCTCTTCTTCTCACTCCCTTCATCTCTCTCCTTTCCTTTCTTCTTTTTTTAATCTGACAGGTATTTATTGAGAACTTGTGATGTAAGATTCAGTAGTCTAGATATTATTAATTTAAACTTTAAGATCACAGGATAATAATATTTACTTAAATGTTTATTAGACTTTGCAATTAAAGGGGATAAAATATATTTCTATGAAATTACCTACAGACAGGAGGACTAAATTGCTTATTAATTTTCTTAGACTGTTTGGACTTCTGTGGCATTTTAATTTTGCAGTTTAATTGATCCTTTAAGCTAAACGATGCCACTACTCTGCCTGAAGTTCTCCTATACCCTCTCTTCTGCTCCAGTAAAAGGTTAAGTTTTCACAATGGCCGACAAGGCCCTACATGCTCTGTCATGTTGTCTCTCTGAATTCATGCTCATCCTTTCTCTCCCAAGATTACTGAGCGCAGCCAAAGTTGTGGTTGGAGCAAAACTGATAGACTTGAATCTCTTCACATTAACAAAAAAGAATTTTAAATTGTTAATTACGTATTTAATTGAAGAAACAACAGAAGTAACCAAGCAATTGTATTTCACTGATTTTTGGTTAGGGGGAATGTGGGTAATTTAATTTTCTTCATTGTACTTGTATGTCAATTGCTACATTTCCACAATAACATGTATTATTCTTGAAATCAGTAAAAAAAAAATGTTATTGTCAGCATAGAATAAAAAATTCAGGTTAGGAAAAAAATTCAGTTTAGGAAAAGGCAGTCAGTCTATTAATAATAGAGAGTAAAAGTTAGAGTAAACCCACTAAGCATGGAAAAAGAGAATATAACTCAAGTTTCATAGTCTGTTCCACTGTCTGAGTCATAATAGGATTGAAGCAATCATGGAAAAGTTAGGATGCCAACAAAGAAGTCTCAGGAAGATATCAGCGAGGACAGAGATGAGCCAAGAAAGCATAAGGAAAAACATGTTTAACACAGAAGGCAGCCACATTAATTTTTGTCAAGCATGGGAAAATTAGATTACAGAGAAGGAACATAGGAAAATATGCCTAAGTTGAGAACCAGCTCAGATTCTCTTCAGAAAAAAGTCAAGCAAGAGTTCACTTTTGGTGTCATGTGGTGTGAGTTAGACTATAGAATTCACTGGCAGAGTAGTTACTTTCAGTATTGGATTAGTTGTCAAAACACTTGTGTTCCAATTATGTCTTTAATATTTATCAACATAGGACCATGGGCAGATCATTGACTCTAGTTGGACAACAGTTTCCTTACTTAAAAATATATACACAAGTATCTGCCTTTCCCATGTCACAAATTGTGGTGAAAATAAAACTTCATCAGCACAGGAAGTGCTTTGAAAAATCATAGTGTGTCATTGGAATGTAAGATTCCGTTTATTATCAATAGTGGTGTATGCTGACCTCTGTTAGATCTAGGTTTGAATCTAATGAAATGACATCTTTCCTTCAAAACCAATAGCATATTCAAGAATTCGATAATACTAAATGACATGTATGATGATAAAATGTACTGAATATTGACAACATAGATGGTATTTAATGGTGGGTTCCTGGACTCTCTGGGAGTAAGAATAAGGAATTATATTGTGACCCAAACATCTTCTGTGAGTTCCTATCCCTGCCCTTTGCCTCACCCCAGTATCTAATAGATGCATTATCAGGAAAACTTTGAAAAGTACACAGGGGTATTTGCTCAAGACTTTTTGGTAGAAAACAAAGTACAAAGGTCAGTCTACTTGTTAATGTTAAGTGAGGCTAATCTTAGTCAAATGTAATGGGGAAATCAGAAGCTAGGGGAGGCAGGACATGAAATATGTAAGTTATTTCTCAGAAAATGAGCAGATACTCTGGTTTAAGTGGTTGGTGGCCTTTCCTGTGTTGATGACCTAAATATACGCATAGACTTCTGGATATTTGTTGTTACCATGTTTGTATATGCTGGTTGATGATCAAATTTACACAAACTTTGTAGACTGAGGTATCCAAATGGCACTGGTACCTATTACACAGTTTCATTTGGATGTTCCAGAGGCATCTGAAACTTAACATACCTCAAATAAAATCCTTGATTTTTTTTCCCTCAAAAATCTGTTCTTCCCCTAGTCTTCTCCATCTTCGTAAATGACCACCATTTAGTCATTTGTGAAGCCAAAACCTATTTACGATCCTTGATTCTTTGGTTGCTGTCCATCTCTAGGATGGACTGTGATCACTTCAGTTGATCTCCATTGCTGTGACTCCCCCGGGGTCATACACACAGACTTTTCCAACAGCTTCCCACTAGTCTCCCTGCTTCTTCTCATGCCGCCCTGCGCTGAAATTTAGTCTCTGCTTAGCAGTGAAGGTGGTCTTTTTGAAAACATAAAAAGAAAACAAAATGTTGCCCTCTTTCTTAAAATACTATGATAGCTTTCAGTCACAATTATGATAAGATCCAAAGAACTTACCATGAGCTATAGCAGGGTTGATACTCCACCAGGATACACTGGTGCAGCAATATGGATTATTTACAGACAGCGCCCATCCTGATTGGCTGGTGTTCATGCCACATGAAATGTTCTATAGTTTATTACTCCTGCTTTTAAGGCCTTACATGAGCTAGTAGTTCTCAGCTGGAGAATTTCAAATGTCCTATGGGACATTTGGCAAAATCTGGAGACATTTTGGTTGTCACAATTGTTACCGGGACTAAGGGGAGGCCAGGAACAATGCTAAACACACTGCAGGACTCACCCCCCCCAACTCCGCCCAGCAACTCAGAAGCATCTGGCCTTAAATGTCAATAATTCCCAGAATGAGGCACACTGAGATCACTCTTATCCCTGATGGCCTCATCTGTGCCACTCTCTCTCACCTATCATGCTCCAATGCCTTCTTGGTCTGCCTGGCAAATGAATATTCCCCCAGGGGTTCTCTATCATATTATATGTTGAATTTTTTTCATAACACTGAAGCTATCTGATATTACCTTGTTATTTGTTGTTTCTTCTCAACCACTGTGACCTAGAGTGTAAGTTACATGATAGAAGAAAGTGTTTCTCTGCCCCAGCATGGAGAGCGGTGCCTTGGTATTTGCTGTGTGTCTATCTGTCCCTTTCAGATCCATCCTGTTCCCCCAGCCTCACTTATTTTTCACTATTGCCAGTTCCTAAGTCTGCTCAATCCCCGGTGTAGTGAGGTTTTAGGATAAGATAAGTTTATCAGCTTCACACCTCATTGGGTAATAAAAACAGTCAAAAGTGTATTGATTTTGTTTTTAGTCTCCATCAGATTGTCTCTGAATTAAAATGACTGCTTTGTCAACATCCCCAGCATCAGCAGCATAAAGCATCTTCAAAAGCCATTCCCTTGAGCCTTCCACTTGGATGATATTCTAAGAGCTGTTCACCAAGATTGTTTGCCTAAGCATCCTGTGCTTAACTTGAGTCATAACTTTTCTGGTGATTAAACATCTTACAATGCTGTTACAGAAGATCTGATTTCAATTTACCCTGATAACTGTGTAAATACTGTGATGACTTCTAACTTCATGTGAACAGCTTCCCCATCCTGACCTTGAGATAACTCCACCCTTGTCATAACCTTAAGGCACATACCCACAGGGGAGTCTGCTGTTGTCCATCAACAATTACAATCTCAGTGCCTGAAAATAAAAGACATTCAGGCAGCCTGGATCATCAGTACAGTAAAGAGCTGGGCCAACATTTGAGTGGCTTTGAATCAGTAGGTTGGTTTGTCTTTTAAATTAGGGAACCAGGTTTAAACACAAAAGTACTTTTGGGGCACCTGGGTGGCTCAGTCAGTTAAGCTCTGACTTTGGCTCGGGTAATGATCTCATGGTTCAAGAGTTCGAGCCTCTCGTTGGGCTCTGTGCTGATAGGTCAGAGCCTGAAGCTGGTTTTGGATTCTGTGTCTCCTCCTTTCTCTCTCTGTCCTTCCCTTACTTATGTTCTCTCTCTCTCAAAAATAAATATACATTTTTTTAAAAAAGTAATTTTGCTTTTGAAAAACTGTTTATTTTCCATTTGGTTTGACTCTAAAAGATCAAATTTCAAGGAAAACCATAACTGAACCCCCACATTTCACCATATTTAATTTTGCTCCAGCAGGATCTCAAATAAATGTATCAAAAAAATCCAAAGCAGAATGAAACAGGTAAATGGAAAAAAATCCCCAAAGTGTGCTGACAGAAAATGTGAAATTATTTTAAGCCTTAATCACAGAAATGTCCACTTTTCTTGAAGCAATAAAATTGCTCACCATAAGCATAGCTATTTATATTGATTATATTCAATATGCTTTACTTGAAGTAAGATAAGCCAAGAATTTTTATTGGTTTTATTGGCTTTTATTGGTCAACAATTTATTATTCTATTATTTACAAAAACTAGAGTTACTGTATTTTTTAGACCTCATAAAAATTCTCTTAACCTTTTCTGTCTCATACTTACAAGATTGTAAAAAGAATTGTGAATGCTTGGGCACTGCCAAAATTAAATGGTAAATCAGCTACTCAAATTTAACCCTTAAGATAGATGTATTTTTTTTTTTTTTTAAAAATAGTTTATTGTCAAATTAGTTTCCACATAACACCCAGTGCTCATCCCCACAAGTGCCCTCCTCCATGCCCCTCCTCCCTCCCCCCCACATCCATCAGTCCTCAGTTTTTGTCAGCATTCAAGAGTCTCTCATGGTTTGCCTCTCTCCCTTTCCCCACCATTTCCGCCCTTCTTCTCCCCCTTGGTCCTCTGTTAAGTTCCTCCTAATCCTCCTATACGTGCACACATATGATATTTGTCCTTCTCTGCCTGACTTATTTCGCTCAGCATAACACCCTCAAGGTCCATCCATGTTGCTACACATGGCCAGATTTCATTGTTTCTCATTGCCATGTAGTATTCCATGGTATAGATAAACCACATCTTCTTGATCCATTCGTCCGTTGATGGACACTTAGGCTCTTTCCATGTTTTAGCTATTGTGGAGAGTGCTGCTATGAACATTGGGGTACATGTGCTCCTATGCATCAGCATTTCTGTATCCCTTGGGTAAATTCTAGCAGTGCTATTGCTGGGTCATAGGGGAGTTCTATTGTTAGTTTCCTGAGGAACCTCCACACTGTTTTCCAGAGGGGCTGTACCAGTTTACATTCCCACCAACAGTGTAGGAGGGTGCCCGTTTCTCCGCATCCTTGCCAGCATCTAGAGTTCTCTGATGTGCTCATTTTAGCCACTCTGACTGGCGTGAGGTGGTATCTCAGTGTGGTTTGATTTGTATTTCCCTGATGAGGAGGGATGCTGAGCATCGTTTCATGTGTCTGTTGGCCATCTGGATGTCCTCTTTGGAGAAGTGTCTGTTCATATCTTCTGCCCATTTCTTCACTGAGTTGTTTGTGTTTCGGGCGTGTAGTTTGGTGAGTTCCTTATATATTCTGGATATTAACCCTTTATCTGATATGTCATTTGCAACTATCTTTTCCCATTCGTTGGTTGCCTATTAATTTTCTGGGTTGTTTCCTTGGCTGTGCAGAAGCTTTTAATCTTGAGGAGGTCCCAACAGTTTATTTTTGCTCTTGATTCCCTTGCTTTTGGGGATGTGTCAAGTAAGAAGTTGCTGCGGTGGAGGTCAAGGAGGTTGTTTCCTGCTTTCTCCTCTAGGGTGTTGATAGTTTCCTGTCTCACGTTCAGGTCCTTTATCCATTTTGAGTTTATTTTTGTGCATGGTGTGAGAAAATGATCTAGTTTCATTCTTCTGCATGTTGCTGTCCAGTTCTCCCAACACCATCTGTTAAAAAGGCTGTCTTTTTTCCATGGATATTCTTTCCTGCTTTGTCAAAGATTAGTTGGCTGTATACTTTTGGGTCCACTTCTGAGTTCTCAATTCTGTTCCATTGGTCTATGTGTCTGTTTTTGTGCCAATGCCATACTGTCTTGATGATGACAGCTTTGTAGTAGAGGCTAAAGTCTGGGATGGTGATCCCTCCCGTTTTGGTTTTATTTTTCAGGATTACTTTGGCTATTCGGGGTCTTTTGTGGTTCCATACAAATTTTTGGATAGTTTGTTCTAGTTTTGAGAAGTATGCTGGTGCAATTTTGATTGGAATTGCATTGAATGTGTAGAGTGCCTTAGGTAGTAATGACATCTTAACTATATTTATTCTTCCTATCCATGAGCATGGAATGTTTTTCCACTTCTTTGTGTCTTCTTCAATTTCCTTCATAAGTTTTCTATAGTTTTCATCATACAGATCTCTTGTATCCTTGGTTAGGTTTATTCCGAGGTATTTTATGTTTTTTTGTGCAATTGTGAATGGGATCAGTTTCTTGATTTCTCTTTCTGTTGCTTCATTGTTGGTGTATAAAAATGCAACCGATTTCTGTACGTTGATTTTGTACCCTGCAACTTGGCTGAATTCTTGGATCAGTTCTAGTAGGCTTCTGGTGGAGTCTGTCGGGTTTTCGATGTAGAGTATCATGTCATCTGCGAAGAGTGAAAGTTTGACTTCCTCTTTGCCAATTCTGATGCCTTTGATTTCCTTTTGGTGTCTGATGGCTGATGCTAGGACTTCCAGCACTATGTTAAACACAGTGGTGAGAGTGGGCATCCCTGTCGTGTTCCTGATCTCAGGGGGAAAGCTCTGAGTTTTTCCCCGTTGAGGATGATGTTAGCTGAAGGCTTCTCATAGATGGCTTTGATGATGTTTAAGTAGGTTCCTTCTATCCCAACTTTCTCGAGAGTCTTTATTAAGAAGGGATGCTGTATTTTGTCAAATGCTTTTTCTGCATCTATTGACAGGATCATATGGTTTTTATCTTTTCTTTTATTGATATGATGTATCACATTGATTGATTTGCGAATGTTGAACCAGCCCTGTAACCCAGGAATGAATCCCACTTGATCTTGGTGGATGATTCTTTTGATATGCTGCTGGATTCGATTTGCAAGGATCTTGTTGAGAATTTTTGCATCCGTATTCATCAAGGATATTGGCCTGTAGTTCTCTTTTTTTGCTGGATCTCTGTCTGGCTTGGGAATCAGTGTGATGCTGGCTTCATAAAATGAGTCCGGGAGTTTTCCTTCGCTTTCTATTTTTTGGAATAGCTTGAGAAGAATTGGGATTAATTCTGTTTTAAATGTCTGGTAGAATTCCCCAGGGAAGCCATCAGGTCCAGGGCTCTTATTTGTTGGGAGATTTTTGATCACTGATTCAATTTCTTCACTCGTTATGGGTCTGTTCGGGTTTTCTATTTCTTCCCGTGTGAATTTTGGTAGTGAGTGTGTGTTTAGGAATTTGTCCATTTCTTCTAAGTTGTCCAATTTGTTGGCATATAATTTTTCATAGTATTCCCTGATAATTGCTTGTATTTCTGAGGCGTTGGTTGTAATAAGTCCATTTTCATTCATAATTTTGTCTATTTGGGTGCTCTGTCTTTTCTTTTGGATAAGTCTGGCTAGAGGTTTGTCAATTTTGTTGACTTTTTCAAAAAACCAACTCTTGGTTTCATTGATCTGTTCAATTGTTTCTTTGGTCTCGATGTTGTTTATTTCTGCTCTAATTTTTACTCTTTCTCTTCTTCTACTGGGTTTAGGGCATTCTTGTTGCTCTGCCTCTAGTTCCTTTAGGTGAGTTGTTAGATTTTGGACTTGCGCTTTTTCTAATCTCTGGAAATAGGCCTGGAGAGCAATGTACTTTCCTCTTAGGACTGCCTTTGCCGCATCCCATAGATTTTGAATCGTTGTGTTTTCATTTTCATTTGTTTCCATATATTTTTTAATTTCATCTCTAATTGCCTGATTGGCCCATTCATTCTTTAGAAGGGTGTTCTTTAATCTCCATGTTTTTGGAAGTTTTCCAGACTTCTTCCTGTAATTGATTTCAAGTTTCAAAGCTTTGTGATCTGACAGTGTGCATGGTATGATCTCTATTCTTTTATATTTCTTGAGGGCTGCTTTATGTCCCAGTATGTGATCTATCTTGGAGAATGTGCCATGCGCACTTGAGAAGAAAGTAAATTCCCTGGCCTCAGGATGTAAAGTTCTAAATGTATCCGTCAGGTCCATCTGGTCCAATGTGTCTTTCAAGTCCATTATTTCTTTACTGATTTTCTGTCTGGTTGACCTATCCATTGCTGTAAGCGGAGTATTAAAGTCCCCTGCTATTAGCACATTCTTATCTATAAGCTTGTTTCTGTTTGTGATTAATTGTTTTAGATATTTAGGTGCTCCCATATTCGGTGCGTAGACATTTATGATTGTTAGTTCTTCCTGATGGATGGACCCTGCAATTATTATGGAGTGCCCTTCTTCATCTCTTGTGATTGTCTTTAATTTAAAGTCCAGTTTGTCTGATATAAGTATCGCTACTCCGACTTTCTTTTGATTTCCTGTAGCATGATATATATTTCTCCATCCCCTTACTTTTAATCTGAAGGTATCTTCCCGTCTAAAATGAGTTTCTTGTAGACAGCATATAGATGGATTTTGTTTTTTAATCCATTCTGCTACCCTATATCTTTTGATTGGAGCATTCAGCCCATTTACATTCAGTGTTATTATTGAAATATGTGGGTTTAGAGTCTTTGTATCTTTTGTAGGGTTCATGTTTGTGGTGGTGTCTCTGGAATCTTTGTTCCTTGAACCTTTCCTTCAGAGCATCCCCCTCAGAATTTCTTGTAGGGCTGGCTTCGTGGTGACAAATTCTTTCAATTTCTGTTTGTTTGGAAAGGTTTTATCTCTCCTTCTATTTTGAATGACAGGCTTGCTGGATAGAGGATTCTTGGCTGCATATTTTTACTGTTCATCACATTGAAGATCTCTTGCCATTCCTTTCTGGCCTGCCACGTTTCAGTAGATAGGTCTGTCACCACTCTGATGGGTTTCCCTTTGTATGTGAGGGCCCTTTTCTCCCTTTTCTCCTAGCTGCTTTCAAAATTCTCTCTTTGTCCTTGTATTTTGCCATTTTTATGATGATATGTCGTGCAGAAGATCGATTCAAGTTATGTCTGAGAGGAGTCCTCTGAGCCTCTTGTATTTCCACATTGACTTCCTTCCCCAG
Organism: Proteles cristata cristata; assembly: GCA_017311185.1. Lineage (NCBI taxonomy): Eukaryota > Metazoa > Chordata > Mammalia > Carnivora > Hyaenidae > Proteles > Proteles cristata. The sequence continues at coordinate 2,944 of JAESUZ010003912.1, read as the reverse complement.
GTCCGGGAAGTTCTCTGCTATAATTTGTTCCAGGACTCCTTCAGCACCTTTCCCTCTCTTCCTCTTCTGGGATTCCTATGATACGGATATTGTTGCGTTTGACCATATCGCTGAGCTCTCGAATTCTTCTTTCCTGTTCCTGGATCAGTTTGTCTCTTTTTTGTCAGCTTCTTGTTTTTCTAGAATGGTGTCTTCTAAATCACTTATTCTCCTTTCTGCCTCTTCAAGCCGTGCGTTGGAGGCCTCTAATTTATTATGGATCTCATTTATCGCATTTTTAAATTCTTCATGCCTATTTTTATTTTCCATTCTGTCTGTAGCCATAGTTTCTTTGATGTCGCCTATGTTTTTTTCAAGCCCTGCTATTAATTTCACCATTATTATTCTAAAATCTTGTTCACGTGTGCTGCTGATATCTGTTTTGAGGAGTTCATTAGCTGTCATTTCTTCTTGGAGTTTCTTTGGAGGAGAGCTCTTTCGTTTCGTCATTTTAGTTAGCTTTCCTGCTCTTGGTGGTTTTAAAGACCTGTTATGCTCTGTGTTTCTATGAGCACTGCTATATCCAAGAAACTCTTTGACTTTCCAGGGCCTATCCTTTCAGAGATTGTTTTTTGAATGGTATCCCTCGGTCACTCTTGTTGGGACCTTAGTTATTTTATTTTCCTATTCGTAGTGATATTGGGACTCTTCACCTTGTGTACTCTAGCTTGTTTCTTGAGGTAGCCCTGGAAAAGAAAACAGACAGACAGACACACAGGGAGCAGGAGCACACAAACGCACAGGCTGATTCAACTAACATGCAAAGTGAGAGGGAAAACGAAAAAGTTAAGAGAAAAGACAGAGGAGGGAGGGCGAATAGGGAGCATAAAATACATAAAAGGGTCAAAAAAGGGGGAAAGAAAAGGAAAAAAGAAGAAAACCGATGGACAAAGAACGGTTTAAAGCATATACCTCGATTTCCCAGCTACAGTTAAATAGCCGTGTGTATGCAGTGCTGGTTGAAGAGCATAGAGAAAAAGAGAGAAGGCAGGGTGAGACAAGGCAGATTTGGAAATAGAATGAACAAGCAGAAGGGATAAGAAACTTTTTTCAAAGAGGTAAAGGGTAGAATGTGGTTGGATAGGTGAGAGAAGGATGCTGGAATTATCCAGAGAAACTATATAGTCTAATTACTCCTGAGAGAAATAGCTGAAATAGTCGGTAGGTGTAGAATTTACATTTACAGAATGGACTTGTGATTGTTTAAGCAAGCTGGCGACCAGAGTTAATCAGGTCAGTGTTTTGGGGAAAAAAGCGAGAAAAGAGAAAAAAGAAGAAAAAAAAAGAAAAGAAAGGGGAAAAAAAAAGAAAGAAGAAAAAAAAAGAAAAAAGAAAAAAGAGGAAAAAGAAAAAAAAAAAGGGGGAGGAGGGCACCTCTCTGGCAGGGATGGGCGTGGCGTGATCCGATGCCTCAGGCGGGGGTTCTGCCTTGGCGATTGTGGGAAGGAGAGTGACGGTGCTCCAGTCCCTTCTTGAACCCCGCGCTGCAGCTCGCTTTTTTTTTTTTGGCGTGTCAACTCCCCGTTCCGGGGACGCAGCCGAAGTTGGTTGCACTCTTCAACCCAGGCCAGTTCAATCTCCAAATCCCAGCCCGCGCCCCGCTGAAGTTGCCTTAGACACAGCTTCCCAGACAACCCCCTCGGGCAATTCCAGGCTCCCTGCTGAGCTCTGGGGGCGGAGTCAGGATCGCTGCTTTCTTCTCTGGTCGGCTCTGGTGCGCATGCGCGGGGGCTTGCCTGCAGTGTCCGCGCAGCCTGAGCCCGCTGGAGTGAGGAAAACCGGGTCTCTCTATGGCTCGTCACCCGAAACACGAACTCACAGGCAAATTTCCCAGTTTTTAGCTTTTGGCCTTCCCTCTCGAGTTCCAGCCAGCCAGGAGCGCGGATGCCCGGTGTCTGCGCGTCTCTTTCAGGGATCCCAGCCGCCCTGGAGCCACAATGGCGGCAGGCGCACCCGCTCCGCTTTAAAACCCCACCTCCAGGAGCGGCACAAAGAAGCAGTTTGTGTGCTCAGCCTCCCCCAGGACCAGTTGTCGCGAGGGGACCTGGTGTGCAGATATTTGGCAAATACGGTCTTTCTATGCACCGAGCGGAGATTTTTCTGTCTCGGACTCTCTCCTTTTCCCCTCTCACTCCCCGTAGAGGGTAGAGGGGGATCGCCTCCCACCCTGGAGGCTCCGATCCCGGGCTGATTTTACCTTCCCGGGTTCGCACTCACGTTAGAAGGCTTTCTCAGTGGATTCTGCGTCCTTTTTTCTCCCAGTCTCTCAGGTTTTGTATGGTTTCCAATGGCTTCAGATCTTTTCTGTGTGATGTATGGGCGCGAGTGCAAGTACGGAGCTCCTTACTTCTCCGCCATCTTGCCTCCCTCCTCCAAGATAGATGTATTTTTATACACCATTTCGTGTGGCCTTGATTTTCCATTTTATTATTTTATTTTTAGTGGGGTTTTTTTTTTGTTTGTTTGTTTGTTTGTTTTTTTGTTTTTTTGAGAGAAAGAAAGTGTGAGCAGGGGAGATTCAGAGAAAGAGCGAAACAGAGGATCCAAAGCAGGCTCTGCTCTGACAGTAGAGAACCCAATGGGCGCCTTGAACTCAGAACCCGAGCCAAGCCGTGAGATCACAACCTGAGATGAAGTCAGACACTCATCCGATTAAGGCCACCCAGACGGCCCCTTAATTTTCCACTTTAATGCTCTAAAATGACTGAATAGTTTCCTTGTAAGTTTTTGTTTTGGAAATAAGGAATAAAGTTTCACTAGAAACATTTTAAAATGATACTTGACCGTCCCCTGAGATAGTGACCAGTGATAACCTATAAAGGAGAAAGAAGGTGTTCTAAGAGCTTATCCATTTTGTCTTTGATCACTGAAGCACCTGTATTGCTGCTTTTCTTAAAAGCCTTAA
>JAESUZ010003911.1:0-20638 GCA_017311185.1 Proteles cristata cristata | reverse complement strand
AGAGGGAGGGAGGCAAACCATGAGAGACTGTTGAATGCCAAGACCAAACTGAGGGCTGATGGGTGTGGGGGGGGAAGGGAAGGGGGGTGATGGGCATGGAGGAGGGCACTTGTGGGGGTGAGCACTGGGTGTTATATGGAAACCAACTTGACAATAAACTATTTGTAATAAATAAATACATACATACATACATAAAAATAAAATAAAATGGCCTACAAGGCCCTGCATTATCTGTTCCCAACCCCAAACCTCTGTGACCTCTCAAGCTCTGTTGATATCCTTGTTCTTTTTGCCTCTCATGGTCTTCCCCCAAATTTCCACAAGACTCGTTTCCTCTCTTCCTTCAGGTCTCTGCTCAAATGTCACCTTATCACAAAAGCTTCTCTGAATACCTCAAATAAAAATAGCAACCCTTACCTCTACTTCAGCTCTTTCTATCTTCTAATCCTTTTCCCCTCCATAGAATTTATATATATGTTCATAACCTTTCTCTTTAGAGGACAAGGATATTGATCTGCTTACTTTTCTATTCCCAACATTTCACACAGTGTGCCTGATGTGTTTTAGGGATTTAATAAATGAATGAATGGATGGTCAATGACTCATTGTTAAATGAAGGCCTGTGGAAATCAAGATGCTACTTTTCAAAACATCAGAGTAAAACTTAAATGATTCTTCCAGCCAAAACCAATCCATTTTCCAGGATGTATTAAAGAGGAAGATTAATTCAGTGAGTCACACTCACAAAAGAAGGTGAAACATTCTGAGGAGGGACTCTTAACTTTAGTTGGCCCCACTGTGTCTGAGCAGAATCATATTTAGCTTCAAGATTCATGCATTGAGAAAATTTTTTACTGAGATGTAAATACTTCTAAGTCATTCCCACGAATCTGGAATGCCTAAATATTCATCCGACTTTGCATTTCTTTAACAGATTACTTGGGCATTTAAACTTGGTCCTTTGGACCCTGAAACCCTTCCTCATAACAATTTTTTTTTGTTTTTTGTTTTTTTTTTTTTTTACAAATAGTTTATTGTCAAATTAGTTTCCACATAACACCCAGTGCTCATCCCCCACAAGTGTCCTCCTCCATGCCCATACCCCCCTCCCCCCCACATCCATCAGTCCTCAGTTTTTGTCAGCATTCAAGAGTCTCTCATGGTTTGCCTCTCCCCTTTTCCCCCACTATTTCCGCCCTTCTTCTCCCCCTTGGTCCTCTGTTAAGCTCCTCCTAATCCTCCTATACGTGCACACATGTGATATTTGTCCTTCTCTGTCTGACTTATTTCGCTCAGCATAACACCCTCAAGGTCCATCCATGTTGCTACACATGGCCAGATTTCACTGTTTCTCATTGCCATGTAGGATTCCATGGTATAGATAAACCACATCTTCTTGATCCATTCATCTGTTGATGGACACTTAGGCTCTTTCCATGTTTTAGCTATTGTGGAGAGTGCTGCTATGAACATTGGGGTATGTGCTCCTATGCATCAGCATTTCTGTATCCCTTGGGTAAATTCCTAGCAGTGCTATTGCTGGGTCATAGGGAGTTCTATTGTTAGTTTCCTTAGGAACCTCCACACTGTTTTCCAGAGGGGCTGTACCAGTTTACATTCCCACCAACAGTGCAGGAGGGTGCCCGTTTCTCCACATCCTCGCCAGCATCTAGGGTTCTCTGATTTGCTCATTTTAGCCACTCTGACTGGCGTGAGGTGGTATCTCAGTGTGGTTTGATTTGTATTTCCCTGATGAGGAGGGATGCTGAGCATCGTTTCATGTGTCTGTTGGCCATCTGGATGTCCTCTTTGGAGAAGTGTCTGTTCATATCTTCTGTCCATTTCTTCACTGAGTTGTTTGTTTTTTCGGGCGTGTAGTTTGGTGAGTTCCTTGTAGATTCTGGATATCAACCCTTTATCTGATATGTCATTGCAACTATCTTTTCCCATTCCGTTGGTTGCCTATTAATTTTCTGGGTTGTTTCCTTGGCTGTGCAGAAGCTTTTAATCTTGAGGAGGTCCCAACAGTTTATTTTGCTCTTAATTCCCTTGCTTTTGGGGATGTGTCAAGTAAGAAGTTGCTGCGGTGGAGGTCAAGGAGGTTGTTTCCTGCTTTCTCCTCTAGGGTGTTGATAGTTTCCTGTCTCACGTTCAGGTCCTTTATCCATATTGAGTTTATTTTTGTGCATGGTGTGAGAAAATGATCTAGTTTCATTCTTCTGCATGTTGCTGTCCAGTTCTCCCAACACCATCTGTTAAAAAAGGCTGTCTTTTTTCCATTGGATATTCTTTCCTGCTCTGTCAAAGATTAGTTGGCTGTATACTTTTGGGTCCACTTCTGAGTTCTGAATTCTGGTCCATTGGTCTATGTGTCTGTTTTTGTGCCAATACCATACTGTCTTGATGATGACAGCTTTGTAGTAGAGCCTAAAGTCTGGGATGGTGATACCTCCCGTTTTGGTTTTCTTTTTCAGTATTACTTTGGTTATTTGGGGTCTTTTGTGGTTCCATACAAATTTTGGGATAGTTTGTTCTAGTTTGAGAAGTATGCTGGTGCAATTTTGATTGGAATTGCATTGAATGTGTAGAGTGCTTTAGGTAGTAATGACATCTTAACATATTTATTCTTCCTATCCATGAGCATGGAATATTTTTCCATTTCTTTGTGTCTTCTTCAATTTCCTTCATAAGTTTTCTATAGTTTTCATCATACAGATCTCTTGTATCCTTGGTTAGGTTTATTCCGAGGTATTTTATGGTTTTTGTGCAATTGTGAATGGGAGCAGTTTCTTGATTTCTCTTTCTGTTGCTTCATTGTTGGTGTATAAAAATGCAACCGATTTCTGTACGTTGATTTTGTACCCTGCAACTTGGCTGAATTCTTGGATCAGTTCTAGTAGGCTTCTGGTGGAGTCTGTCGGGTTTTCTATGTAGAGTATCATGTCATCTCTAAAGAGTGAAAGTTTGACTTTCTCTTTGCCAATTCTGATGCCTTTGATTTCCTTTTGGTGTCTGATGGCTGATGCTAGGACTTCCAGCACTCTGTTAAACAGCAGTGGTGAGAGTGGGCATCCCTGTCGTGTTCCTGATCTCAGGGGGAAAGCTCTGAGTTTTTCCCCGTTGAGGATGATGTTAGCTGAAGGCTTCTCATAGATGGCTTTGATGATGTTTAAGTAGGTTCCTTCTATCCCAACTTTCTCGAGAGTCTTTATTAGAAGGGATGCTGTATTTTGTCAAATGCTTTTTCTGCATCTATTGACAGGATCATATGGTTTTTATCTTTTCTTTTATTGATATGATGGATCACATTGATTGATTTGCGAATATTGAACCAGCCCTGTAACCCAGGAATGAATTCCCACTTGATCTTGGTGGATGATTCTTTTGATATGCTGCTGGATTCGATTTGCAAGGATCTTGTTGAGAATTTTTGCATCCGTATTCATCAAGGATATTGGCCTGCAGTTCTCTTTTTTTGCTGGATCTCTGTCTGGCTTGGGAATCTGAGTGATGCTGGCTTCATAAAATGAGTCCGGAGTTTTCCTTCGATTTCTATTTTTTGGAATAGCTTGAGAAGAATTGGGATTAATTCTGTTTTAAATGTCTGGTAGAATTCCCCAGGGAAGCCATCAGGTCCAGGGATCTTATTTGTTGGAGATTTTTGATCACTGATTCAATTTCTTCACTCGTTATGGGTCTGTTCAGGTTTTCTATTTCTTCCCGTGTGAATTTTGGTAGTGAGTGTGTGTTTAGGAATTTGTCCATTTCTTCTAAGTTGTCCAATTTCCTGGCATATAATTTTTCATAGTATTCCGTGATAATTGCTTGTATTTCTGAGGGGTTGGTTGTAATAAGTCCATTTTCATTCCTAATTTTGTCTATTTGGGTGCTCTCTCTTTTCTTTTGGATAAGTCTGGCTAGAGGTTTGTCAATTTTGTTTACCTTTTCAAAAAACCAACTCTTGGTTTCATGGATCTGTTCAATTGTTTCTTTGGTCTCTATGTTGTTTATTTCTGTTCTAATTTTTACTATTTCTCTTCTTCTACTGGGTTTAGGGCGTTCTTGTTGCTCTGCCTCTAGTTTCTTTAGGTGAGCTGTTAGATTTGGACTTGCACTTTTTCTAATCTCTTGAAATAGGCCTGGAGAGCAATGTACTTTCCTCTTAGGACTGCCTTTGCCGCATCCCATAGATTTTGAATTGTTGTGTTTTCATTTCATTTGTTTCCATATATTTTTTAATTTCATCTCTAATTGCCTGATTGGCCCATTCATTCTTTAGAAGGGTGTTCTTTAACCTCCATGTTTTGGAAGTTTTCCAGACTTCTTCCTGTAATTGATTTCAAGTTTCAAAGCATTGTGATCCGACAGTGTGCATGGTATGATCTCTATTCTTTTATATTTATTGAGGGCTGCTTTATGTCCCAGTATGTGATCTATCTTGGAGAATGTGCCATGCGCACTTGAGAAGAAAGTAAATTCCCTGGCCTCAGGATGTAAAGTTTTAAATATATCCGTCAGGTCCATCTGGTCCAATGTATCTTTCAAGTCCATTATTTCTTTAGTGATTTTCTGTCTGGTTGACCTATCCATTGCTGTAAGCGGAGTATTAAAGTCCCCTGCTTTTAGCACATTCTTATCTAGAAGTTTGTTTCTGTTTGTGATTAATTGTTTTAGATATTTAGGTGCTCCCATATTCGGTGCGTAGACATTTATGATTGTTAGTTCTTCCTGATGGATGGACCCTGGTAATATGTAGTGCCCTTCTTCATCTCTTGTGATTGTCTTTAATTTAAAGTCCAGTTTGTCTGGTATAAGTATCGCTACTCCGACTTATTTTTGATTTCCTGTAGCATGATATATATTTCTCCACCCCCTTACTTTTAATCTGAAGGTATCTTCCCGTCTAAAATGAGTTTCTTGCAGACAGCATATAGATGGTTTTTGTTTTTTAATCCGTTCTGCTACCCTATGTCTTTTGATTGGAGCATTCAGCCCATTTACATTCAGTGTTATTATTGAAATATGTGGGTTTAGAGTCTTTGTATCTTTTGTAGGGTTCATGTTTGTGGTGGTGTCTCTAGAATCTTTGTTCCTTGCAACCTTTCCTTCAGAGCGTCCCCCTCAGGATATCTTGTAGGGCTGGCTTCGTGGTGACAAATTCTTTTAATTTCTGTTTGTTTGGAAAGGTTTTTATCTCTCCTTCTATTTTGAATGACAGGCTTGCTGGATAGAGGATTCTTGGCTGCATATTTTTACTGTTCATCACATGGAAGATCTCTTGCCATTCCTTTCTGGCCTGCCACGTTTCAGTAGATAGGTCTGTCACCACTCTGATGGGTTTCCCTTTGTATGTGTGAGGGGCCCTTTTCTCCCTAGCTGCTTTCAAATTCTCTCTTTGTCCTTGTATTTTGCCATTTTTACGATGATATGTCGTGCAGAAGATCGATTCAAGTTACGTCTGAGGGGAGTCCTCTGAGCCTCTTGTATTTCCACATTTACTTCCTTCCCCAGGTCGGGAAGTTCTCTGCTATAATTTGTTCCAGGACTCCTTCAGCACCTTTCCCTCTCTCTTCCTCTTCTGGGATTCCTATGATACGGTTATTGTTGCGTTTGACTGTGTCGCTGAGCTCTCGAATTCTTCTTTCCTGTTCCTGGATCAGTTTGTCTCTTTTTTTTGTCAGCTTCTTGTTTTTCTATAATGGTGTCTTCTAAATCACTTATTCTCCTTTCTGCCTCTTCAATCCGTGCATTGGAGGCCTCTAATTTATTATGTATCTCATTTATTGCATTTTTTAATTTTTCATGCCTAGTTTTATTTTCCATTCTGTCTGTAGCCATAGTTTCTTTGATGTCCCCTATGTTTTTTCAAGCCCAGCTATTAATTTCACCATTATTATTCTAAAATCTTGTATAGTTATGCTGCTTATATCTGTTTTGAGCAGTTCATTAGCTGTCATTTCTTCTTGGAGTTTCTTTGGAGGAGAGCTCTTTCGTTTCGTCATTTTAGTTAGCTTTCCGGCTCTTGTTGGTTTTAAAGACCTGTTATGCTCTCTGTTTCTATGAGCACTGCTATATCCAAGAAGACTCTTTGACTTTCCAGGGCCTATCCTTTCAGAGATTGTTTTTTGAATGGTATCCCTCGGTCTCTCTTGTTGGGACCTTAGTTATTTTATTTTCCTATTCGTAGTGATATTTGGGACTCTTCACCTTGTGTACTCTAGCTTGTTTCTTGAGGAAGCCCTGGAAAAGAAAACAGACAGACAAACACACAGGGAGCAGGAGCACAGAAACGCACAGGCTGATTCAACTAACATGCAAAGTGAGAGGGAAAACGAAAAAGTTAATAGAAAAGACGGAGGAGGGAGGGCGAATAGGGAGCATAAAATACATAAAAGGGTCAAAAAGGGGAAAAGAAAAGGAAAAAAGAAGAAAACCGATGGACAAAGAACGGTTTAAAGCATATACCTGGATTTCCCAGCTACAGTTAAATAGCCGTGTGTATGCAGTGCTGGTTGAAGAGCATAGAGAAAAAGAGAGAAGGCAGGGCGAGACAAGGCAGATTTGGAAATAGAATGAACAGGCAGAAGGGATAAGAAACTTTTTTCAAAGAGGTAAAGGGTAGAATATGGTTGGATAGGTGAGAGAAGGATGCTGGAATTATCCAGAGAAACTATATAGTCTAATTACTCCTGAGAGAAATAGCTGAAAAGTCGGTAGGTGTAGAATTTACATTTACAGAATGGACTTGTTGTGATTGTTTAAGCAAGCTGGTGACCAGAGTTAATCAGGTCAGTGTTTTGGGGAAAAAAGCGAGAAAAGAGAAAGAAGAAGAAAAAAAGAGAAAAGAAAGGGGAAAAAAAAAGAAAGAAGAAAAAAAAGGAAAAAAAAAAAGGAAAAAAAAAGAGAAAAAAAAGGGAGGAGGGCACCTCTCAGGCAGGGATGGGCGTGGCGTGATCCGATGCCTCAGGCGGGGTTCTGCCTTGGCGATTGTGGGGAGGAGAGTGACGGTGCTCCAGTCCCTTCTTTTTTTTTTTTTTTTTAAATTTTTTTAATGTTTTTATTTATTTTTAGGAGGAGAGAGAGAGAGAGACAGCGTGAGCAGGGGAGGGTCAGAGAGAGAGGGAGTCAGACTGAAACAGGCTCCAGGCTCTGAGCTGGCAGTCAGCACAGAGCCCGACGCGGGGCCGGAACCCACGAACCGCGAGATCATGACCCAAGCGAAAGTCGGACGCTTAACCGACTAAGCCACCCAGGTGCCCCTGCTCCAGTCCCTTCTTGAACCCCGCGCTGCAGCTCGCTTTTTTTTTTTTTTTTTTTGGCGTGTCAACTCCCCGTTCCGGGGACGCAGCCGAAGTTGGTTGCACTCTTCAACCCAGGCCAGTTCCAATCTCCAAATCCCAGTCCCCGCCCCGCTGAAGTTGCCTTAGACACAGCTTCCCAGACAACCCCCTCGGGCTATTCCAGGCTCCCTGCTGAGCTCTGGGGGCGGAGTCAGGATCGCTGCTTTCTTCTCTGGTCGGCTCTGGTGCGCATGCGCGGGGGTTTGCCTGCCGGGTCCGCGTAGCCTGAGCCCGGTTAGAAGGCTTTCTCAGTGGATTCTGCGTCCTTTTTTCTCCCAGTCTCTCAGGTTTTGTATGGTTTCCAATGGCTTCAGATCTTTTCTGTGTGATGTATGGGCGCGAGTGCAAGTATGGAGCTCCTTACTTCTCCGCCATCTTGCCTCCGGTCCCTCCTCATAACAATTTTATGTAACAGGAATGTGCATCATTCTTCATCCTCTGGTGAGTGTCCTATTAACATATAACATTAAATAAATAACCACACCACTGGTTTGAAAAGCAAACTAAGAGGACTTAAACACTTAGGAAACCATCTTCATTCAAATATGATGTCAAGCTCTATTTACTCCAGTATAAAGATGAGGAAAACATTCATTGTGGAGGTGAGAATGGGTTGGTACCTTATAACCAGATGTTTTAACAGCACTGATTAATAGTTCTAAGTGTGGTCTGGGATCCCTGGGGGTCCTTGAGACTCTTTAAAGGGGTCTGGAGGTCAGAAGTATGTTCATGACACTAAGACATTATTTGCCTTTTTCACACTCATTCTCTCATAAGTACATAGTAGAGTTTTTCAGATGACACCAAATATGTGGTATAACAAGAGACTGAATTCAGGAGCAGATATGAGAATCTTGCTGTTTTCTATTAAACCAAACATTTAAAGAGATTTGCAGAAATGTACAATGATGCCCCTCTTCTCACTAAATATATATGTTTTGTTTTGGAAAAATCCTATCTAGCATGTGATTTTTTTTAAGGATGACAATTCTTTAGAAATGTGGCTTTTAGGAGAGCTCCAAGCCCATTTTCCTCCTTTATTCCTGATAGGCTGCTGGTTTTCATTGGTACGATGGAGCTGGGTAGAGAGGGGCAGGAATAAGGAAAAAAAAATGCCACAAAGCTCATTCTTACCAAGATTCGGGCATTTTTCTTGAATGGATGCTCCTCAGATTGTTTCAAGTATTTGGCTGATGTATAAAATTCTCAGAAAGTTAATTTGGACCTTTTTTGGCTATTGTTGTTGGCCAGTGTTTTTATTACTTTTATGGAGGAATGGATTTTGGGGTTCCTTACTCTGTCATTCAGAACGTGCCCTACTGTCTTCTTGTTTGCTGACAAGAAATTTGATGTCATCCTCTTTTTCTCCTTTACGTAATACATCTTTTTTCTCTGGCTGCTGGAAGGATTTCACTTGTTATCGTTGGTTTGGAGTAATTTTATTACAATGTGCCTTTGTGTAGTATTTTCCATGTTTCTTCTACTGGAGTCCATTGAATTCTTTGGATCTGTGGGTTTATATTTTTCATTTTCATTAATTTTGGAAACTTTTAGGACATTATTTCTTCACATACATTTTCTGTCCCCCTTCCTCTCCTTTGGAGATTTTATTTCCCTGAGTATTAGCCCATTTGAAATTGTTACATAGCTCATTTATTCTCTTTCTTTTTCTTTTTCTTTCTTTCTTTCTTTCTTTCTTTTCTTTCTTTCTTTCTTCCTTCCTTCCTTCCTTCCTTCCTTCCTTCCAGTTCTTTACTTCTCTCTTTCATTTTGTTAGTTTCTATTGCTATGACTTCAAGTCATAAATGTGTTTATTCTGTGATGTCATTAATCCAATTTGGTGTATTTTTCTATAATTCACATACCACATAATTCATCATTTAAAGTGTACAATTTGTTTAGTATACTGTTATGCAACCATCACCACAATCAGTTTTAGAACATTTTCATCACCCCCAAAGGAAACCCCACACCCCCTAGCAGTCATTTCCCTTTCCTTGCTAATCAAAGTCCCCCTATGCCCTGACACTGCTGCCATCAGCCCTAAGCAACCACTAATCCACTTTCTGTCTCTACGGACTTGCCTATTCTGGATATTTCATAAATGGAATCATACAATATGCAATCCTCAGGGCACCTGAGTGGCTCAGTCAGTTAAGCGTTGGACTCTTGGTTTCAGCTCAGGTCATGATCTCACAGTTTCATGGGTTTGAGCCCTGCATCAGGCTCTGTGCTGGCAACATGGTACATGGCAACTCACACTGTCTCTGTCTCTCTCAAAATAAATAAAAACACTTTTTAAAAACCCAATATGTGGTCCCAATATGAAACTAGCATACTAGTTTCAAGGTTCTTCCATATTGCAGTATGTACCTCCTGCTTCTTTTATGCCTGGTCATGTTTGTTTGGATAACAGACATTGTAAATTTTACCTTTTTAGGTGCTGGGTTATTATTATTATTATTCCTCTAAAATTTCCTGACCTTTGTGCTGATATAGTTACTTGGAAACAGTTTTCTCTTTCAGGGTTTACCTCATGACTTAAGTGGGTCTCGAGCAGAGCAGTACTAAGTCTACAGCTAATTATTTATCACCATTGAGGCAAGACCTTCCTGTGTGTTCAATGCCCTCCAAATTAGGAGTTTTCCCAGTCTAGCTTGTAGGAGCAAGAACTATTCTCTAACTATGTGCCAGGCCCTGTTCCCTCTAATTCATTTGGATGGGCCTTTCCTTAGCCTTAGGTAGTTTTCTCATATGCATGCACTGATTACTACTCTGCTGAACACTCACAGGGACCCTCTGCAGATTTCTGTGCTTCTCTCCCTGTGCGGCTCTCTCATGATATTCTGTCCTTTGAACTCTAAGTGTCCTTGTCTCCCTGGACTATTTCAACTTAGGGATGCCAGCAGGCTCTGCCTCAGTCTCCCCTTCCCGTGCCCCTGTGCCATAGTATGGAAACTCTCCAAGCAGTATGCTGGGCCAATTGTGTGGCTCATCTCGTTTCTCATTTCTCAGGGATCGCTGTCCTTCATTGCCCGATGTCTATGTCTTGAAAACCACTGTTTGATGTATTTTGTCTGGGTCTTTTTTTTGGCGGAGGGGTGGAGTTGTTTCCTGTGAGAGGGCAAATTTAGTCCCTGTTACTCTATCTTGACTGCAAGTAAATGACTGAGGGGTTTATTTCTGACACCTTTTGACAGGGAGACCAACAGAACTTGCCAATGACAATGGAGAAGAATCAAGCATGATATGTCTGTTATTTGAGTGACAAACTGAGTGTTGTGGTCCCATTGGTTGAGATGAGGGAGACAAGAGGGTGTTTGAACCAAGAACATTTGATCTGTTTGGATGGGTTAAATCTGAGATACTTTATGAGACATCCACAGGAAGAGGTCAAACAGGCCATAGCATATGTGAGTTTGGTGTTCAGGAAACAGGTCTAGGCTATAGGCCTAAATTAGTGGACCCCCAAAACATTCGCAATTATTAAAGCTATGAAACAAGATGAAGTCACCTAGGGACAGTATATTGGCTACAAAAGTAAGGGAGCCAGGATGCATTAATATTTGGAAATTGGATAAAGGTGGAAGAGTAGCCAGAAATGTAGAAAACCAGGAGAGTGAGAGTAAGAAACTGTGGAATGCATTGCATTGGGCAGTCACAGGAGAGGGTAGGGAAGTGATTGTTGGTTAGAGAAGATGATTATTCATGGGCGATCTGGTTAAGAGCAGTCTCTGAGATATGGGAGTGGCAGAACCCAAACTAAATTAAGTTAAATATGGTCTGGGATATGAGGAAGTGGAGGCTGAAGAAAGCCAGAAGACTACCTTTGCTAAGCGCTGGAGTCACACCTAGGGCAGTATATGGAGGTCAGATTCACAGTATGTTGAGAACACCATACATGAAACAATCTAGAGGCCATCAGTCAGATAACAATTGAACAATGCTACCTTTACTCCATTGAATGCCATGAATCAGTTAAAAAGGCAGAATTTAAAAAAAATTGGAGTGGGGGGCCTGGGTGGCTCATTCGGTAAGCGACTGACCTCAGCTCAGGTCATGATCTCGTGATTTGTGGGTTCCAGCCCTGCACTGGCCTCTGTGCTGAGAACCCAGAGCTGCTTCAGATTATGTGTCCCTCTCTCCCCGCCCCTCCCCGACTCGAGCTCTGCCTCTCTCAAAAATAAACATTTTTTAGAAACTAAATAAAATTTTAAAGTTGGAATTAAACATACCCATTATATATTAGTCAAAAATTTAAGCATCAAAACAATACTTGAGAAAAAATAAAGGATGGGTACATTGTATCAATGTCAACAACCTGATTGTAATATTTTACTATGTTATATGTTACCTTTGGAGGAAACTATTATAAGTACATCTGGTTTCTCTGTATCATTTTTCAAAACCACACGTGAATCCACAACTACCTTAAAAGTTAAAAGCTGAATTAAAATATATTTCCAGTATCGGGGCGCCCGGGTGGCTTAATCGGTTAAGCGTCCGACTTTCGCTCAGGTCATGATCTCGCGGTTCGTGGGTTCGAGCCCCGCGTCGGGCTCTGTGCTGACTGCCAGCTCAGAGCCTGGAGCCTGTTTCAGAGTCTGTGACTCCCTCTTCTCTCTGACCCTCCCCTGTTCATGCTGTCTCTCTCTCTCCTAGAAATAAATAAATAAAACATAAAAAAAACCGTTTAAAATATATTTCCAGTATGTATATAATTGGTTTCTTTTTCCACAGTAAGCAGTTAAACCTCTTACCATTAAAAACCCACTTTTCATTTTGTAAACAAAACCAAGCAAGGGGATGGAAGGAAATCTCATCCCGGGCTTCCCCTAGGCAAGGTGAGTTTCTCCTTTCAGGGTCTCCAGGTCCGCCCCCGCCTCGGGCCTCCCCACTCGCTTCTCTAGAAATCGGGGAGGACTAGTATTTCCAACAAGGAAGGCCACTCTAGCCCATTTCGGAGGTCCAAATCTTGCTCGCCCAGAAAGTTAACGCCTCTTGCCCTCCAAGCAGGACAGAGCTGGGAAATGCTCGGCCCTCTTCCTCTCAGCGAAGGAAAGGCTCCCTCTGGCCCACCCTCCTCTGCTCCCTCAGACAGGCCCTTGTGCATCCTCCCCGGAGGACGCCGCTATCGCTCGCATCGCTCCAAAAACCTGGAACCTAGGCGAGGAGGGTTGTGGCCGCGTTTTCCGCCCAGAATGAGTCATTTCCGGTCACAGACTCCCTCCCCCGGAAGTGAGACCTGATGTAAACACTGGAGCCGGGCGTCAGGGCCCGGGAGGTCAGAAAACCGGGCCGCGGGCGGCACCGACGGCTGGGGTTGGAATCGGGGACGCGCGGAGATCAGGTCAGTGCAGCCAGTGGGAAACTGGGGCATGATTCCCGAGTTGCTCCGAGTCTGGGGGAGTGTCCAGGTGGAGGGCTCCTTGAGCAGAGGTTTTGGTGGATGGTGGGGGGGTGGGTGCCTAGGACAGGGAGTTTAAGTGAGCGTTGGTGTTGAGAGGAGTATGAGGGCGGTCTTGGACATGAGGAAGTGGAGGGAGGTAAGGCATCCCAGAGAAGGGTTCTTGGGTGGCACGGGTCTTTGCAGTGGGGGTCCAAAAAAGGGATCTTAAGGGGCGCCTGGGTGGCTTAGTTGGTTAAGCGTCCGACTTTCGCTTAGGTCATGATCTCGGTGGTTCGGCCTGAGCCCGTCGGGCTCTGTGCTGACAAGCGCTCAGAGCCTGGAGCTTCAGCCAGTCTGTGACTCCCTCTGGACCTCCCCCTGCTCACGCTGTCTCTCTCTCTCTCCTAGAAATAAATAAAAAAACATTTAAAAAAATTAAAAAAAAAAAAAGGGATCTTAAAAGGTGGGGCTGTCCAAAGAATGAGTCTTTGGGGAGGGAGGCGGTCCAGTGGAGGTGGTACAAGGGGGGAAAGCAGGTTTGCACTTCTGGAGCATGAGGAAGGGGTGTGCTTGGGCAAAGGTCTTAGGGAGGTGGGGACTTAAGGGAGCATGGGGACTCTAGGACAGGACTATTAGAGGGGTCCGGGACAGGCGTCTTGTTGGGGTTGAGTTCCAGGTAGGGTTTTGGGAAATATGCCCAGGGAAAGAGTCTTGATGCGGTAGGAGTGCCCTGGGGCAGGGTGTTTGGGGGAGAGGATAGAGAATCAGGAGGAGGAATGTAGGGGGATGAGATTCCTGGGGGTAGGTCTGAGCCAGTCTATGTTGGATTAAATGACAGCAAAGCACATGGAAGGGGATGTCCCAGGGTGGGCGATTTGGAATGATAGGGGAATCTGATGCAGGGTCTTTAGGGCATAAGGAGGTCTCGGGGAACATCCAGGCTGGCCCTGGTTGGGCAGAAGTTAGCATGGCACGAGAAGGGGTCATCTGGAGCTAGGCATGGGATCCTGAAGGGGTTTTGAGAAGCCTTTGAGGAGGGGAGGTGTGAGAGGGCTCTGAGATGGAATAGGCTGGGAGCCTCAGAGGGCATGAGGAGAGGAGGTCCTTTATGTATTTCCCCCCCTTTTTTTTAATAGTTTATTGTCAAGTTGGTTTACCATATAACACCCAGTGCTCATCCCCACATGTGCCGAGAGGAGGACTTTTAGATGGTGGGCCAACTATAGCAGGTCTCAGGGCCAGGTCAGGGAGGTGCAGGCAGAAGTGGATGTCCTAGCCCCTTTCCCTATTTACTAACAGGTGAAGTTGGATGCTAGGTCCAGCTGTGAAGATGAGAAGCGGTTCTAGGCCATGTGGGGCATTAGGGCCAGAATTGGCTGAGGGTGGGGAAGAGATATCATTAACCCTCTACCCCATTACTTCCTGACAAGCAGTGAGGGCCTCTAAGTAAGAAGGAAATGGGGAATCCAGGTCAGGGTAGGGCTGGAGCTGGCCTCATCCGAGTGTTAGAAAATGGGGGAGTTCCTGGCCATGCTCTTTGGGATCTTGGGAGATAAGAGTGGAGACTCCAGAACTATCCCTGTGTTTTCTTTTTTTGTTTTCTTTGCAGTCCTGCTGGAGGCAGTAAGTGGCAGAGGAGGAGGAGGAAGAAGAAATCAGCTGAGAACAGGAGTTCTAGGACTTGGAGGGCAAACCCCTGGACTCTTCCCAACCCTACCCCCATCTGTGTCCAGGGAAGCAGTCCTGGACCATGACTCAGCAGCCACTTCGAGGAGTGACCAGTCTGCGTTTCAACCAAGACCAAAGTGAGAGAGGCTTGTGCCTGCACCCTAGTGGGTGGGAGGGAGGGAAAGAATGGTCGGAGGTGGGCCATAGCTTCCACCTTGGCATCCTTTGAGGCAGCCCAAATTCCACCCCCACCCCAGGCTGCTTTTGCTGCGCCATGGAGACAGGTGTGCGCATCTACAATGTGGAGCCATTGATGGAGAAGGGGCATCTGGGTGAGCCATTGGTGGGGGAGGGGCAATGGGCAGAAGGGCTGGGCTGGGCATTGACACCCTGGTCCCCTACTGACACCCTGGTCCTTGTCCAGACCATGAGCAGGTGGGCAGCATGGGCCTGGTGGAAATGCTGCACCGCTCCAACCTGCTGGCCCTGGTGGGTGGTGGTAGCAGCCCCAAGTTCTCAGAGATCTCAGGTAAGTGCCCTCATCCCATCCCGCCCTTGGCCCAGATTCCCTGGAATCCTGGCCTCCTTCAGGCACCCCAAGGCACTGGCAGATGAAAATGTCAGAGCACCTCAGAGCCCCACAGTGAGGCCTACAGCTTGGAAGTCATGGATCTTATCGCTTGAGAAGCTTGGTGTTTTGCCTTTGCTTAACACTTATTGAATGCCTCCTGTATGCCATGTCTTTACCTATGGAGCGCTTGCTATGAGCCTGATACTGTTCTAAGCACTTTATATATATTAACTCATTTAATCCTCACAGTAACTCTATGTGGTAGGAAGTATTGTTATCCCCATTTTTACAGATGAAGAAACTGAGGCCCAGGGAGGTTAAGTGGCTTTTCCAAGGTCACACAGCCAATAGGTCATAAAATCTTGGCGCTGTCTCCCCAGTACCCTCTTGCTTTGAACCTCAGGAGCCATCTTGTTCTAAAGGTTTTGTTGATCCCACTGGGACATGGCAAGAGATGCCCTACGCAAGTCACAGAGCCCTAGGATTCATCACAGAAATCTTCTAGGGGTACAGACTGGGACCCTGGAGGCAGAAATAGTTACTAATGAGAGTTACAGTCCTGGGTGTGAGTCCCTGCTTGTTTGCTGATGGGCAGTGAGGTTCTGGTCCAGAAACTCAACCCAAGCCCTTCAAGCCTCGGTTTCTTCATCCTGTAAATGAGTACATAGCAGTTTTAGAAACATATTCTCTCAGAAATCACATCCACAAGTGCCCATGCCGTATGAGGCCCACACTGGGTGTTAACAAAAGATTAGGCAAGTGGATTGAGGTCCCATGGGGAGTAGGGGTGGGTCTTGTGTCACCAGGGCTGCCCCTCACCCTAAACCTTGGCCCCGACAACGCACCCACCTGCCCAGCAGTGCTGATCTGGGACGATGCCCGGGAGGGCAAGGACTCCAAGGACAAGCTGGTGCTGGAGTTCACCTTCACCAAGCCAGTGCTGGCTGTGCGCATGCGCCATGACAAGTGAGCCTGAGGAGGACGGGGTGGGGGAGGTAGGAGGTCCCCACAGTAGGCGAGAGGGTTAGTCCTCCATGGGCTCCCCACCATCCCCCCTCATGGCCATCCTGTGTTGTGTGTTGCCCACAGAATCGTGATCGTGCTGAGGAACCGTATCTACGTGTACTCCTTCCCTGACAACCCCCGAAAGCTGTTCGAGTTTGACACCCGGGATAACCCCAAGGGTGAGAGGACCCAGATGTGCAGGTGTGAGGGCAGGAGTGGATGGGGCAGAGGGGCAGAAACGAGAAGATGGAAGGGGCACACTGGGAAACTGGGAAAGAGGGGCAGGGAGAGTGTTTATGCAGAGATGTTCAGATGGGCTGACAGATGCTCATATTCCCAGTCAGTCCGTCTTTCCAACCCTTAACCAGTTCTCTGTCTCTACCCGAAGCCCTGCCCCACCCCTGGGTGCCCCAGATAGCAGAGCAGAAACACCCAGTAAGGACATGGCTGGCTGTACCAGGGATCCGTGGGGCTCCTGGGGCTGCCGTGGCTGCATCGGGAGGTGGAGAATCCGCCTCGCTGCTGGGGAGCACAGCGGAGGGCAAGCCCCCCGGGGGTTCTGTGGGTAACATCATGGAAGGTCAAAGTCTTGGCCCTTATCCTGCTTCTGTCCATTCTGAGACCCTGCCTGGTCCCTGCCTCCCCCCAACCCCGACACTTTGTCCTCACACCCTAGGGCTCTGTGACCTCTGCCCCAGCCTGGAGAAGCAACTGCTAGTGTTCCCAGGGCACAAGTGTGGGAGTCTGCAACTTGTGGTGAGCCATCCAGTGGGCAAGGGTAGGTGGGTAGGAGGGTGGCATCTCTCCCCCTGTGGATGCTTGGCCCCTGCCTCCCATAGCACCCCAAGCTCAAACGGCTCCTTCCATTGCAGGATCTGGCAAGCACAAAACCTGGCACTTCATCTGCTCCGTTTACGATCAATGCACATCAGAGCGATGTGGCCTGTGTGTCCCTGAACCAGCCAGGCACTGTAGTGGCCTCGGCCTCTCAGAAAGGCACTCTCATTCGCCTCTTTGACACGCAATCCAAGGAGAAACTGGTGGAATTGCGCCGAGGCACTGATCCTGCCACACTCTATTGGTGAGCACGGGGTATGTGTGGCGCGCTGGTGACCCCATGTCACATGACACATGGGCGTCACTGATGGTCTGTCTTCCAGCATCAACTTCAGCCATGACTCCTCCTTCCTCTGCGCTTCCAGTGATAAGGGCACGGTCCACATCTTTGCTCTCAAAGATACCCGCCTCAACCGTCGCTCAGCGTAAGTACTCCCTGCCCTGCCCTGTCCCCAGTCCCCCTGCCCATGTACCACACCTGGGCTTAGCCAGTACTGCCTGCAGGCTGGCTCGTGTGGGCAAAGTGGGGCCTATGATTGGGCAGTACGTGGACTCTCAGTGGAGCCTGGCGAGCTTCACCGTGCCTGCCGAGTCAGCCTGCATCTGCGCCTTCGGTCGCAATACTTCCAAGAACGTCAACTCTGTCATAGGTAAGTGGGAATAGCCCTTGACTGGGGGCACTGCATGGGCAAAGTCCTGCAATTTGGATCTGAAGGAATTTTAAGGCATGGAAGCTAGAGCGGGTGGCTCGGCTTCACCATCAGAGGGATGGCATATGGACGAAGGTCTTGAGGTAGACCTTAGGCCCCAGGACACCTGAGAGGATTGGAGTGTGTGGCTTCTGCAGCTTCTAACCTTTTGCCCATCCTCCCCCACTTCCAGCTATCTGCGTAGATGGGACCTTCCACAAATATGTCTTCACTCCTGATGGAAACTGCAACAGAGAGGCTTTCGATGTGTACCTTGACATCTGTGATGACGATGACTTTTAAGGACCCTGTGGGTTGTGCGAGGGACCTGCAGTGGCAGATTGCAAAGCCCTCAGGGGGTCAGGAGTGCTGCGAAAGCTACCAGCCAGCAAGCATTAGTGGGGCAGGTGCCCACCTTCCACTCAGCCGTGTAAGGCCTGAACAGCTCACTTCCCCCCAAGCACTTCTTGGTGACTGTGTGCCACAGGGCCAGACTAGGGATCCAGGGAGGGAGCAGACCCCCTGAGGCTCCCAGCCTGGAGAAGACTGCTAGGGACCCAGAGGGAGTACCCTGATTCTACCTGTGGGGATTTAAAAAACCTTTCCAGAAAGAGACCTCTCTGATGTGCATATGAATAAAAGGCCCTTGAAGTATTTATGGCTGGACCTGGGGGGAATGGGTGGGGCCTGGAGGAGATGGAGCAGGGAAAGGCCCTGCAGGGGTTTCCAAGTAGGTGTGACCTTGTGCCACCAGAAAGACGTGGCACCCTGCCCAAGTCCTTCTGATGGTCCCTGTTTTTCTCTCTGCGTGTCCTCGAATGTCTGTCTGACTGCTGTGTACTTGAGCCGTCTGCACAGCCCAGAACAGTCCCCGCTTGGGCGCCCCCACCTGGGGGCGAATGGGAACGCCTCGCCCGGCGGCGGCGGCGGCGGCGGCGGCGGCGGCGGCGGCGACTGGTTTCCCGGCAGCCCTTGCTGCCTCACAGCTGAGGCGTGTTGCTGGGATTTCCGGTCACGTGCATTGCTGCCGCTGCGTAATCCACATAGGTGGTAAACGTACCGGCCGCTGAGTCCAGACTTCACTTCCCGATGTCCCTCGCGGTGGAGCAGGGTGTTACGGGGTTTGTAGTCCGGCCGCTCTTCGGGCTGGACCAGCTACTTTGACCGGCAGGATGTCGGAGGTGAGGCTGCCACCGCTACGCGCCCTGGACGACTTCGTTCTGGGGTCGGCGCGTCTGGCGGCTCCGGATCCTTACGACCAGCAGCGATGGTGCCACCGCGTCATCAACAACCTTCTCTACTACCAAACCAACTACCTTCTGTGCTTCGGCTTCGCACTCGCTCTAGCCGGGTGAGGGAGGGAGGGAGACGCCGGTTGGCCAGGGGCGCCTGCAGGGCAGGGAGGGTGGACCGGCGGGATTTTGAGGAACGGGAGGGGGATGCCAGGCTGGAAGGGCGAGTTCATTAGAAATGGAAAGCCTACGGGGCATGGGAGGGGGGACTTGAAGGAAGTCGAACCTGGTTATAAGGAGTGCCTTGGGTGAGATAGGGCCTGAGGAGGGGGATAGAGGGTTGAGAGGATGGAGAAATGTGGGACTGAAGGGAAAACTGGGTATCGCGGTGGATCTGAAGATAAAAGAGGGCCTGGAAGTGGGGGTAGGGGATACGGATGTGAGTGATGGGGCCAGATTAAGGCGGCCCTGGAGGACTTCGGGCAGATAGAGGGACACGGACGTGGTCAAATTGAAGGGTTGGGAGAGTGGAATTTTTGAGGCTCTGGGCTTGGAGGGGAGCCAGGCTATGATTGAAACGCTCCAGGAGCAGGAACCTCTTGGGGAACTTGAACCAAGAGGAGGGTCCCGGGGGTGGAAGGCTTGAGAGCAGAGAAGGATGGAGAACGGAGGGGAACTTGGTCAGGGTTGGAAGTTAAGAATGGTACGGAAAGCCTGGAAGGGTTCTTGCAATGAGGGAGGGAGGGATCTGTAAGAAGTGGGGACTGGATGGGGAATTTGAAGGAGAGGAAGTCTGGAAGGGGGTCTTGTAAGGACTCTGGGCCTGGGGAGAGGGACATGTATAGAGACGTAAGGCCTGAGAGAGGAATCTACAGGCCTAGGCTCCAAGGGTGGATTTGGGGGCGGGTTGGGGTGGGGCACGGGCCCTACAGGGGGCAGGGTTGGAACCCAGAGGCCTAACAGGATGGGAGGGCCAGAAACAGGAGAGCTAAGAAGATGGGACTGTAGGGTTGACACCAAAGAAATGAGGGTTCACAGGGCTCTTAAGAGTCCGCAGTCCTGGAGGGTGGACCTTTTGGGAGACAGGGCTGGGGCTGGGGGGCGGGGGGGGTGGTGAGGGTGCCGGGCTGGAGGAGCCGGAGAGGGCGGAACCAAAGCTCCTGGAATCCGGGATTGGATGGACAGTGGTCCAGGAGGCTTGGAGGTTGGGCAGCCCTCTCCCCGTCTGCTGGACTAGCTTAGTTCCATTGTCCTCACAGGTATGTGCGCCCGCTGCACACCCTCCTAAGCGCGCTAGTAGTGACGGTGGCCCTTGGCGTGCTGGTGTGGGCGGCGGAGACCCAAGCAGCTGTGCGCCGCTGCCGCCGCAGCCACCCCGCCGCCTGTCTGGCCGCAGTGCTTGCCTTCGGCCTCCTTGTTCTCTGGGCCGCGGGCAGCGCTTGCACCTTCCTGCTAGGCGTCGCCGGGCCTGTGCTTCGTGAGTATTCACTACCCTGAGACCGCCGAGAAAACGGCCAGCGCTTGCGCACAGTACAACCCTGCCCTGCCCTGAGAAGGGGCTGGGAAACCAGGCGAGCTCGTGGCCACACCCCCTTTACAAAGAGCCTTCCCAGGCGTTGCCTTCCCTCTTCTGGGAACGCCCTTCTTAACTACCGCCTTTTCTGGCCTCGCTGTTGGTATTAAGTGTCTTCCACCAGCCACGTCCCAGTTACCGTGTGCGCTCCCTGGCCATGGCCCTGTTGCAAAACTCTATTCGGCCACACTTTCTGATCAGAGGCATTCTGGCCGCTGACCACTCTGTTGGCCTGCCTGTGCTCCAATTCCCCTCCGTGGTGCCCCCATTGGCTAAAAGCTGATGTCTCATCCCACTGACCCCACTCCTCTCGGCACTGCCCACAGTGATTCTG